>CAWUFW010027356.1:0-27336 GCA_963921515.1 Calotriton arnoldi | reverse complement strand
CGAGGGGACACATGTGGCTTTGGTACCACCACAGGTACATGAGCAGGCATACAGGAACCGCAAACATTACCATTCGGTCAATGCACTGGTGGTATGTCTTGCAGATATGAGCATCTCACACGTGTGTGCCCGTTTCCCCGGTTGTGCACACAATGCCTACGTGATGAGGAGTAGTCGCATCCCGAGGATGATGTCACAGATGCGGAACCAGCGTGCTTGGCTTGTCGGTGTGTACTGACTTTGTACCATTGTGTGTGTTCTGCAATGTAGTATTCCACCCTCTTTTCCAACTCAGCTAATGTGCAATTGTCCGTATGTAGGTGACTCCGGATACCCCAACATGCCGTGGTTGCTGACGCCCCTCAGGAACCCTGTGACACCAGCCCAGATGCGCTACAATGAGGCACATGGTCGGACCAGGAGAGTGATTGAGCGGACATTTGGTCTCCTGAAGAGCCGCTTCCGCTGCCTGGACAAGACAGGAGGGGCCCTCCCATATGCCCCAGCAAAGGTGTGCAAGATTGTCATCGTCTGCTGCATGCTATACAACCTGGCAGTGCGGAAGGAGTTGCCTCTCATCCTGGATGACGATGACCAACATCCGCCACCTGTGGAGGATCCTGGGATGGACCACGATGCCAGTGATGATGATGATGATGAGGGTGATGTCCGCACACAGCTCATCACCAACTTCTTCAGCTGAATGTGAGTATCCGGAGATGTCATGTCAATGATGTGAGTTTGCATGATATGTGTTGGTGGTGCTCTGGTGCTGTTTGAGTGTGTCCATGTGCTACATGACTGTATGCGTGCAGCGATGTGTCCTTACAGGTAGTCTGTACTCCCCAACAGTGTTGACATGCTAACTTGGTTCTGGGTGGGTATCTTGTGACATGTATTGGGCATGAGTATTGCAGTTCTGTCCTGTTCTTCAGTGCTTTTGACTGTGTGTCATTTCTGTCCTTCACAGGGTACTTTCAGAGTTGTTTGGTCAACTGTGATCCCCCGACACTGTGAATCAACTTCCAGGGTAGTAGCTGTCATTTCCCTACAGGTGATGTGCGCCACACCCATGGACTTCCTTTCTTCTACACTTGTTGACTGTGTGCCCACTGCCAGGTGGGATTACCTTGCATCTGTAGTGGTTACAACATGTTGCAAATGTGTAATAAACCTGTGCTTCACTTTGTGATGTGCGTTGTCTGTGGTCACACATCTGACTGACATTTGCTTACTGCACCAGTGGGCTAGTTAACACAGACTGTGAATAGGTGTTGTGTCTGTGCATTGCACCGTATTTCCTGGCAACATCAGTGTAGGCGATGAGTCAGATGGCCCTGGTGTGTATGTGTTGTGTAGCCCTGGTGGTGTGTCTCCCTCATATGTGTCACGTCGCCATGACTCACATGCCGGTGTTGTACTTGCTGTAGCAGTTAGCATGCACAGTGTCATTTCGTAGATCATCATCTCCATGACAGAAACAACGTTGGAATCACAACAGAGGCAAGTATGGTGTATTAGTGAGTTTATTGACATACATGTGTGAGTATAGTGCACAGGATGGTGGGTGCTGTACATTGTGATTGTAATCCAAAGTTCCTAGATGATTTGGAAGTCCTGGTAGCAGAAATGTCCAGAGTAAAGTCCACAGTCATCTGATACATTGGTCCAACTTGAACTCCCCATGTAATGTGGGAGAGTTGTGTTGCATTCGACAGGGTGAACAGTTTGCGCACAAAGGTGATTTTCCAGAACAGGTTGGCTTCCTGGGGGTTGTGCATGGCCATCGGCCTCTCAGTCGCCCTTCCTCGGACGACCCCTCTTTTTTGGGGGGGACCCTCAAGTGCAGGCTGCTGCGGTGCAGGGGACTCTCCGCCAGAGTCATCCTCCCTCCCTGTGGCAGTTGCAGTTGTTGCAGCACCAGATGTTGTGGGCACACAGGGAGGTGTTGACATGTTGGTGCAAATCTGGTGGAGGCATTGTAATATGTCCCTATGCACCGCCGTCAGTTCTTGCAATGTGTCCCACTTGGACTCCATGCGGGACATATGGGAGTCCAAGCGGGCATGATGGGCAGCCTGCTGCTGTTGAATGTCCCTGAGGATCCCCACTACCTGGCTGACCTCTCCGGTGCTAGTCTGGTACGCATCAGCTATGCGTACCAGTTGTGGGTCATCATGCAGTCCAGACCCCTCTGCAAGCAGCGGCCTATGTCTACCACCCCTCCCACCACCCCATGCGACACATGCAGGACCTGCGGTGGCAAGCACAGGTGACCCTGGGCCCCCTTGGGGGTTGTTGCTGGTGTTGGTGTCCGTTGCTCCACGTTGGGCCGGGGTCCGTGTGCTGTTGGTGGTGGTGGTCCTTGGCCTGTCCGTGTCGGCAGGGGTGGTCTGTGTGTTGGCAGTTGTTGGAGGGGTGGGTGCAGGGGGTGCAGCTGGTGGTCCTGCTGGTGCTGCATGATGACTCACTCAGGTAGGTCTTCGTCATCCGAGGAGGGCAGAGGCTGTTCCACACCAGTGAGCTCAGTGTCCCCCGGAGCCTGGGACAGGGACTCCTCCTCGTCTGCTGCTGTGTCCCCATCATCACCTGTTTTTGGGAGATACACACAATGTATGTTATTTTTCTGCAGGCATCAATGGTTCACACACCTGACAGTTGTGACTGTACCTCTGGATGCGGGCCTGTACATTGCATTGTCCTAAGTTGTCACAGTCAGAGGTTGATATTGGTGTAGCACATTGTCCTGCATACTTTGAGCATTTCAATATGAATGTTGAGGTGTGTACATGGCCAGCATTGGTTGTATTTGGTGGACATCCGGCCCTCCTTCTCCCCCAGCCCAGTTATCCCACCATGAAGCATGCCACCCTTGCAGTGGGTTCAGGTTGACTCTCAGGATGTCAGTCAGTGGTGTCCTGTTGTTTGTTGGTGCCCAGTTCCCAGCATGGCCTTGTGATCCCCACAGCAGTACCCATTGTCAGCTGTGAGAAGTTGGCCTGGCATATGCTGTCCACTAATTATAGTGGGCACCTTGCACCAGTCCAAATCGACTCTTATGGTAGGTAGGTTAAAGACAACCTTATTGAAAGCTATCCTAGTGGTAGCTGTGGAGAGCAGCCTTCAGGCTAAGTCTTGAAGGAATGTAAAGCAGCTTGTTTTACCAGTCTATAATCTCTTGAGTGACCAAATGAAAGAGCACCACACCAGGTATATATTCAAAATATATGTATTTATTACTAAACACACCCCTCTAGTCTCTTTATGAGGCTAGAGTTCGAAGTACATAGGTTATAAGATCTTAAATCACAGTAATAGCACAAATACACGTTTGGGCCCTAGGGGCGTACCAAACCATATACCAATAAAGTGGTATGCGAACCACGACTGAACTAGACACTAGGCCTAGAGCCTCTAGAAGTGCTTGGACCACAAGGAACCACCCAAGGTAGTGACACAGGGGACCCACGGGAGACGCGTGCAGTGTAAATACACAACCGCGATACGCCGTTAACTTCTATGGAGAAAGTCGGGATCGGGAAAATAGAGGAAAGGGACACTTAAAAGAGGACTAGGACAAAACCCTTTGAGATCTAGGACTTTGAAGAGTCTCTACCCACGGGAGCACCGGAGTACTCGTGTTACCTCACCCAGGGAAGCCGGGTGCATAGGTGCCTTTCGGGTCGGGTTTCGTCGTCGGTTCTTATGGCGATCTGCTGCAAAGTGCTGCTGGCGACCAGGGGAAAAGTGTCCGGGTGGATCCAAGAGTGGATCGGAGTTCTGAAGAACCTGAAAGCAGAGGGGACAGAGTCTGGGTCACTAGCCAGTGCCCAGGGAGGCGATGGACAGATGCCCACCGATGTCGAGTGCTTCAGATTCGGTGACGGTCGTCTTGACTCTTCAGCCACGAGGTCCGGGAGGCGTTGTCGGCGACCAGGAGCAGGATTCGGGCTGTTGCTCGATGTCTGTCGAGTGCAGAGGTGTCGGCGACCGGATTGGACCCAACAAGCCTTGGCAACGGCAAGTTTCGAGTAAGATGTAGATCGTCGATGATGCAGACCAGCAAGGTCTGGGGAACTCACCCAGCGAGGGTAAGTGAGGGCAGGCCTGGAGCAACCAGACTGCCAAGTAAAGAAAAGATTGGCCTTCATTAAGGGCTACTAGCCAACAGGCTAGCGACCGCGAAGGAGCCTCGTGACACCGCACGTGGAGCTGGCTTACAGGACACTCGTGGAGTGGGAGCCAGTGATCTTCGGTGCAGGTGGTGCTGGAGGCTAGGGCTACTCGGAGCCCAAAGCACGACTTCTTGGGAGACCCAGAAGATGGTGCACTTGCAAATGTGCTCGGTGTCCAGGGGTCACGGTCTCAAGTCACCCACGATAGCCACGGGCCTCAGCTTTGCTGGGGACTCAGGGTAGCCTCGGGGAAGTCTGAGAATCCACCTCTGGTGATGCGATGACTTCGGCGTCCGACGGGAGCTTCAGTGATGCGAACCGGACAGATGCTTCTTTGGTGCCTGCCAAGCAGGGAGTCACTCCTTGACCCCAAGGGAGATTCTTCAGTCCTCTAATCGTGAGTAGAGCGTCGAAGGTCCAGGATTCTGTTTCAGAGTTTCGTCCAGGTATAATCTAAAGTCCTAGGGACTGGGTTCCTACCTTTATTCTAAAAATAGGGGATGGACTACTCTGTGGCCCCACCTATGGGTGGGTCAGGGCAGAGGGGTGGCTACACCCCTTTCCCTTTGTCCAGTTCGCGCCAAAGCAGGGGCTGCAAGCCCCTGATCCGGTTTGAACTGGGGTATGCACAGGGACACCAAATGTGCCCCCAGTGCAGGACTTCAAAGCACCCGAAAGTGCTCCCGCCCAGCCCCAATACACATTGTCCTGTCTGGGGAGGTGGTCACACCTCCCTGGGACAGGAAACCTATTGTCCAGGCCTCCCCTGCCGGAGTTTCGTCCAGCAGCAGGAGGCCAGACTCGTGTCTGTGGCAGCAGCATCCATTTTGTGATGCCTGGCTCTGGAAAGAAGTTACCGGACTCATCAGAGTTAACATGCCTTTCCCTCTAGAAGGGTGGAATGCTACCCCCGCCACCAGGATTGGCGGGGGGGTAGTATTCCAAGATGTTTGACACCAAACACGACATGTTTAGGTGCAGCCATTCCATAGTTAGCATTTTACCGCGAGGATATAATGCGTTTAAGAGTATATGGTCAGGCTGCACTACAAACAGCCTCAGAGATGGTCTCCGAACGCTGCAGAGGGGCCCTGCTCATGCAGGGGCACCCTCTCACATAGGAACCATGCACTCTGCCTTTAGGATTGATAAGGCCTGCCTTAGGAGTGACTTATAGGTTTATATGTGTGTATGCATTTAGTGATATAGGTAGCCTATACCACAGCAAGGGGTGCATGCACCACCTTACCCAGGCTGCAGTAGCAGACCTGTGGTGCCAGTTTGGATGGCCTACCAGGGGTGGCATAATACATGCTGCAGCCCCTGGCAGGCCTCTGAGGTACCTAGGCCCTTGGTACATAGTATACCATATACTAGGGACTTACAAGGGCACTCCAGATCCCAATCAGTGATGTGCCTAAGGCACATGGAGACCCTTTTAAAGAGGAAACAGCTAGGCTGGGGTTCTGAATAGCAGGGCCCCAGCCAGACTAATGTCGAAAACCAGTGAAGTATCAGCAAAAAGTGGGGGTACCCCTGTGAAGCAGATCCTACTCTCCTACACAACCCCCCCAAACGTAGGGACATTAAACTAACCTTGCCCAGTTAAGTCTTCATGTTCTAAGTGGAAATACCTAGAGAGTCCATCTGCATTCGCATGGTTACTCCCAGGCCTATGTTCCACTGTAAAGTCCATCCCCTGTAGGGAAATGGACCACCTAAGCAGTTTGGGGTTTTCACCCTTCATTTGTTTTAGCCATAAGAGGGGCTTATGGTCTGTCTGAACCAGGAAGTGTGTACCAAACAAGTATGGCCTCAACTTCTTCAGAGCCCAGACCACAGCAAAGGCCTCCCTCTCTATGGCTGACCAACGTTTCTCTCTAGGGGTCAGCCTTCTGCTAATAAAAGCTACTGGCTGATCCTGACCTTCTTCATTCAATTGTGACAGTACAGCCCCTACCCCCAATTCAGATGCATCAGTTTGAACAATGAACTTCTTGGAGTAATCAGGACTCTGCAGAATTGGAGCAGTGCACATGGCCTGCTTGAGGTCATCAAATGCCTTTTGACAGCTAACTGTCCACTGAACCTTTTTGGGCATTTTCTTAGAAGTTAAGTCATTCAAGGGTGTCACTATTGATCCATACCCCTTGACAAATCTCCTATAGTACCCAGTCAGGCCTAAGAAGGCTCTCACCTGAGTCTGGGTAGTGGGAGCAGTCCAGTCCATGATGGTCTGGATCTTGCTCTGCAAAGGTTGAACCTGGCCTCCACCCACAAGGTGGCCCAGGTACACAACCTGACTCTGCCCTATCTGGCACTTAGTGGCCTTGATAGTCAGGCCTGCCTTTTGCAGGGCCTGTAAAACATTCCTGAGGTGGACCAGGTGATCCTCCCAGGTGGAGCTAAAGACAGCAATATCATCTAGATAAGCTGCACTATAGGCTTCCAGTCCTGTGAGAACTGTGTTCACCAACCTCTGGAAAGTGGCAGGTGCATTTTTCAGACCAAAGGGCATCACCACAAATTGATAATGCCCACTAGGGGTTGAAAATGCTGTTTTGGGCTTTGCAGCATCAGCTAGTCTGATCTGCCAGTAGCCAGCTGTTAGGTCAAATGTGCTGAGATATTTGGCAGAGGCCAAAGTATCTATGAGCTCATCTGCCCTGGGTATTGGATGGGCATCAGTCCTAGTGACTGCATTGAGGCCTCTGTAGTCTACACAAAACCTCATCTCTCTTTTCCCACCACTGGTGTGAGGTTTAGGTACTAGGACTACTGGACTAGCCCAAGGGCTATCTGAGGGCTCAATCACTCCCAATTCCAACATCTTCTGGACTTCAGTCCTGATACAGTCCCTGACATGGTCAGGTTGCCTATAAATCTTGTTTTTAATAGGCAGACTGTCCCCAGTGTCCACTTCATGAGTGCACCAGGTGGTCTGACTGGGTGTCAGTGAAAACATATGTCTAAACTGATTGAGGACTTGCCTGCAATCAGTTTGTTGCTGGGTAGTGAGGCTGCCTGCCAAGGCTACATCATCAACTGACCCATCGTCAGGGTTCTGTGAGAGCAGGTCAGGGAGTGGGTCACTCTCTTCCTCCTGCCCTTCATCAGTAGCCATGAGCAAGCCCATGTCTGCCCTGTCCACATATGGCTTAAGTCTGTTGACATGGAGAACCCTTTGGGGACTCCTGGGTGTTCCCAGGTCTACTAAGTAAGTGACCTCACCCTTCTGCTCAACAATAGTGTGGGGTCCACTCCATTTGTCTTGGAGAGCTGCTGGGGCCACTGGCTCCAACACCCACACCTTCTGTCCTGGCTGGTAAACAGTCAGAACAGCCTTTTGGTCATGCCAGGCCTTCTGCAGTTCCTGGCTAGCGTCAAGGTTTTTGGTTGCCTTTTTCATGTACTCAGCCATCCTGGAGCGGAGACCAAGTACATAGTCCACTATATCTTGCTTTGGGGGCTTGAGAGGTAACTCCCATCCTTCCTTCACCAAGCACAGTGGACCCCTCACAGGGTGGCCAAACAGAAGTTCAAAAGGGCTGTAACCAACCCCCTTCTGAGGCACCTCCCTATATGCGAATAAAAGGCAGGGCAAGAGTATGTCCCATCTACGCCTAAGCTTTTCTGGGAGCCCTTTAATCATGCCCTTCAAGGTTTTGTTGAATCTCTCAACTAAACCATTGCATTGTGGGTGATAGGGTGTGGTGAACTTATAAGTAACTCCACACTCCTTCCACATTGCTTTTAAGTAACCAGACATGAAGTTTGCACCCCTGTCTGATACTACCTCCTTAGGAAAGCCCACTCTTGAGAAGATTCCCAGGAGGGCCCTTGCCACCACAGGTGCTGTAGTGGTCCTGAGGGGAATAGCTTCTGGGTACCTGGTGGCATGATCCACTACCACCAGGATAAACCTGTGCCCAGAGGCTGTTTGGGGATCCATGGGACCAACAATGTCAATCCCTACCCTCTCAAAGGGCACCCCCACCACAGGTAGTAGTATCAGGGGGCCTTTGTAGTGCCACCTGCTTTGCCACTGGCTTGGCAGGTTACACAGGAGCGACAAAACTCCTTACTGTCTTCAGACATGTGGGGCCAGTGAAAGTGAGCGACAATTCTGTCCCAAGTCTTGTTCTGGCCCAGGTGTCCTGCTAAGGGAATATCATGGGCTAGGGTCAATAGGAAGCCCCTGAACTTCAAAGGTATTACCAACCTCCTGGTAGCACCAGGCTTGGGGTCTCTACTCTCTGAGTACAGGAGTCCATCATCCCAATACACTGTATGGGGACCACTAGCTTTCCCAGCAGCCTCAGCAGCAGCTTGCTGTCTGAGGGGTTCAAGGGAGGGGCAGCTCTGCTGCTCCTGGCTCAGATCTGCCCTAGAAGGTCCCCTGTCCCCAAGAACTCAACCTGTTCAGGTTCAAGTTCCTCTGGGACAGTTCCTTCTTCAGGGCTGAGATCATCCCCCTCAAGGGACTGATCTTCCTCCTGAGCCAAGGGGGAAGGCACTGCCTTAACCCTACTACTCCTCCTCTTGGAAGGCACTTGGTCCATTCTTCCAGAATCCAAGGCCTGTTCAGTTTTAGACAGTTTAGCTTGTGACCTGGTCACAGCAAACACATCTGCAGGGATCCCCAGAATTTCTGCATGGGTCCTGAGCTCCACTTCTGCCCAAGCAGAAGTCTCTAAGTCATTGCCAAGCAAGCATTCGACTGGTAGGTTTGCACTTACCACAACCTTCTTAAGGCCAGTTACCCCTCCCCAGGAGAAGTTAACAACTGCCAGAGTATGGTCTGTTCTGACATTGCTAGCATTGGTCACTTGGTACATTTCACCAAGTATAACTTGCCCAGGTAGCACAAGGTCTTGTGTCACCATTGTGACACTTGCCCCTGTGTCCCTAAATGCCAAAGCCTCTCGTCCATTGATTAAAGGCTGTTGTCTGTACTTGCCCAGATTACTGGGACTCACAGTGGAGGTCACATCCATGCCTCCATCACAGACTAACACAGCCTGAGTCAGTTCCCTGACTAAGTCAGAGCCCAACTCAGTTCCCAGGGTGAACCCTACTAAACCCTTTGCTGGAGCACCTCCACCAACTGTACTAGGGGGAACAGGTGCCTTAGGGGCATTGGTGGGTGCTGGACTGGAGTCTTTGGACTTGGTGCAATCACTGGTCCAGTGGGTCTTTTGCTTACAGACCTTGCACCATGGTTTTCTTTGGCCTTTACCCTTGGTAGACTGGGAATCCCCACCAGAAGAAGATTTTTGGGGGCCTGATGAAGACTTTTGATCTTTACCCTTCTCCCCACCCTTGTCAGAGTTCTTAGCATCTTGCTTCTTGGTTTCCCCACCTTGGTTCTGTACCTTCTGCTTCACCCTGGTTCTGACCCATTTGTCTGCCTTCTTTCCCAATTCTTGGGGAGAGGTCAGATCAGAGTCAACCAGGTACTGATGCAACAGCTGGTTTTGACAGTTATTAAGAATCTGCTCCCTCATTATCAGATTATACAATCCTGAGAAGTCACACACCTTACTGCCCATCAACCAGCCTTCCAGAGCCTTGGCAGAACAATCCACATAGTCTACCCAGTCTTGAGACTGTGCTTTTTGGGTGTCTCTGAACTTCAACCTGTACTGTTCAGTGGTTAGGCCAAACCCATCAATAAGAGCACTCTTCAAGACCTTGTAATTATCAGCATCCTCCTCTCTAACAGTGAGGAGCTTGTCTCTACCTTTGTCAGCAAAGGAGAGCCACAAGATTGCTGCCCACTGCTCCTGAGGGACCTTCTGTACTTTACAGGCCCTCTCTAAAGCAGTTATCCATTTGTGGATGTCATCCCCACTCTGGTAGGGAGGGACAATCTTGCTCAGGTTCCTATGGTCATAGGACCTTTCCCTA
The DNA here is from genome assembly GCA_963921515.1 of Calotriton arnoldi. Taxonomy (NCBI): domain Eukaryota; kingdom Metazoa; phylum Chordata; class Amphibia; order Caudata; family Salamandridae; genus Calotriton; species Calotriton arnoldi. The sequence goes on along the minus strand of CAWUFW010027356.1, from coordinate 17,251 downwards.
TCTCTAGGGACATGGCTGCCACCATGGGACTCTAGTCCCAACTTTCTTCTCTCTTTAAGGAGATCTAGGGATTCTCTATCTAAAGCCAATTGCTTCTTCCTGATCTCCAGTTGAGTTTCCTCATACTGGATCAGTCTCTTTCTTCTCTCATGAGAGGATTCCCTCCTGTGAGAAGAAATAGAGCTCCCTATTGAGGTGCCAGAGTGGTTAGACTCCTGAGAAGGAGACCTAGACTTTCTGAGCACACTCATAATCCTTCCTGGGGGACAAAGGTGTGGTTCTCAAGATCCTCATCTTCATCTTCCCCAGAAGGGATTGGGTTTTCCAGGTCAGGGTCATTGTCACCCTCCTGGTCAGTTTCAGAGGGGGGCTGGGGGTAGTAGTACCCCTGGCCCCTTCCTCATCTGCTGGCCCACCCTCTGCTCCTACCCCTTCAGTCTCTGAAGACTTACTAAGATCATAAGCCACCAACAACTCCTGGAGGTGTTGGGTGGTGGGACTTTGGCCTGTCCTTAATTTCCTCACGTTACACAAAGCTCTCAGTTCCAAGAATGGGAGTGTGTCATACTTGGAGGGGGGAAGCTCAATGGCTTCCTGCAGGGCATCTCTAGATCCTGCTTTTAAAAACATTACTAGTGTGGTGTGGTGTATGCACTACCTACTCTAGTGTGGCCTACTAAACTCTCTTGAGTTGTAGAAAGGGTTGTGCTATCCCTTAACACACAACTCTAAGTTCAGTAGAACTTACTGATATTCTAAGCTTAAATTATATGTACCTTAGGTACCTTTAGTGGTTTACAGTTGATCAATTCAATTGAGATTATCTGGTAAAACAATAGCAAGCTGGAATCCCACACGCTGCACACCAATGTGAGAAGTTGGCCTGGCATATGCTGTCCACTAATTATAGTGGGCACCTTGCACCAGTCCAAATCGACTCTTATGGTAGGTAGGTTAAAGACAACCTTATTGAAAGCTATCCTAGTGGTAGCTCTGGAGAGCAGCCTTCAGGCTAAGTCTTGAAGGAATGTAAAGCAGCTTGTTTTACCAGTCTATAATCTCTTGAGTGACCAAATGAAAGAGCACCACACCAGGTATATATTCAAAATATATGTATTTATTACTAAACACACCCCTCTTGTCTCTTTATGAGGCTAGAGTTCGAAGTACATAGGTTATAAGATCTTAAATCACAGTAATAGCACAAATACACGTTTGGGCCCTAGGGGCGTACCAAACCATATACCAATAAAGTGGTATAAGAACCACGACTGAACTAGACACTAGGCCTAGAGCCTCTAGAAGTGCTTGGACCACAAGGAACCACCCAAGGTAGTGACACAGGGGACCCACGGGAGACGCGTGCAGTGTAAATACACAACCGCGATACGCCGTTAACTTCTATGGAGAAAGTCGGGATCGGGAAAATAGAGGAAAGGGACACTTAAAAGAGGACTAGGACAAAACCCTTTGAGATCTAGGACTTTGAAGAGTCTCTACCCATGGGAGCACCGGAGTACTCGTGTTACCTCACCCAGGGAAGCCGGGTGCATAGGTGCCTTTCGGGGTCGGGTTTCGTCGTCGGTTCTTATGGCGATCTGCTGCAAAGTGCTGCTGGCAACCAGGGGAAAAGTGTCCGGGTGGATCCAAGAGTGGATCGGAGTTCTGAAGAACCTGAAAGCAGAGGGGACAGAGTCTGGGTCACTAGCCAGTGACCAGGGAGGCGATGGACAGATGCCCACCGATGTCGAGTGCTTCAGATTCGGTGACGGTCGTCTTGACTCTTCAGCCACGAGGTCCGGGAGGCGTTGTCGGCGACCAGGAGCAGGATTCGGGCTGTTGCTCAATGTCTGTCGAGTGCAGAGGTGTCGGCGACCAGATTGGACCCAACAAGCCTTGGCCACGGCAAGTCTCGAGTAAGATGTAGATCGTCGATGATGCAGACCAGCAAGGTCTGGGGAACTCACCCAGCGAGGGTAAGTGAGGGCAGGCCTGGAGCAACCAGACTGCCAAGTAAAGAAAAGATTGGCCTTCGTTAAGGGCTACTAGCCAATGGGCTAGCGACCGCAAAGGAGCCTCGTGATGCCGCACGTGGAGCTGGCTTACAGGACACTCGTGGAGTGGGGGCCAGTGATCTTCGGTGCAGGTAGTGCTGGAGGCTAGGGCTACTCGGAGCCCAAAGCACGACTTCTTGGGAGACCCAGAAGATGGTGCACTTGCAAATGTGCTTGGTGTCCAGGGGTCACGGTCTCAAGTCACCCACGATAGCCACGGGCCTCAGCTTTGCTGGGGACTCAGGGTAGCCTCGGGAAGTCTGAGAATCCACCTCTGGTGATGCGATGACTTCGGCGTCCGACGGGAGCTTCAGTGATGCGAACCGGACAGATGCTTCTTTGGTGCCTGCCAAGCAGGGGAGTCACTCCTTGACCCCAAGGGAGATTCTTCAGTCCTCTAATCGTGAGTAGAGCGTCGAAGGTCCAGGATTCTGTTTCAGAGTTTCGTCCAGGTATAATCTAAAGTCCTAGGGACTGGGTTCCTACCTTTATTCTAAAAATAGGGGATGGACTACTCTGTGGCCCCACCTATGGGTGGGTCAGGGCAGAGGGGTGGCTACACCCCTTTCCCTTTGTCCAGTTCGCGCCAAAGCAGGGGCTGCAAGCCCCTGATCCGGTTTGAACTGGGGTATGCACAGGGACACCAAATGTGACCCCAGTGCAGGACTTCAAAGCACCCGAAAGTGCTCCCGCCCAGCCCCAATACACATTGTCCTGTCTGGGGAGGTGGTCACACCTCCCTGGGACAGGAAACCTATTGTCCAGGCCTCCCCTGCCGGAGTTTCGTCCAGCAGCAGGAGGCCAGACTCGTGTCTGTGGCAGCAGCATCCATTTTGTGATGCCTGGCTCTGGAAAGAAGTTACCGGACTCGTCAGAGTTAACATGCCTTTCCCTCTAGAAGGGTGGAATGCTACCCCCGCTGCCAGTATTGGCGGGGGGTAGTATTCCAAGATGTTTGACACCAAACACGACATGTTTAGGTGCAGCCATTCCATAGTTAGCATTTTACCGCGAGGATATAATGCGTTTAAGAGTATATGGTCAGGCTGCACTACAAACAGCCTCAGAGATGGTCTCCGAACGCTGCAGAGGGGCCCTGCTCATGCAGGGGCACCCTCTCACATAGGAACCATGCACTCTGCCTTTAGGATTGATAAGGCCTGCCTTAGGAGTGACTTATAGGTTTATATGTGTGTGTCCATTTAGTGATATAGGTAACCTATACCACAGCAAGGGGTGCATGCACCACCTTACCCAGGCTGCAGTAGCAGACCTGTGGTGCCAGTTTGGATGGCCTACCAGGGGTGGCATAATACATGCTGCAGCCCCTGGCAGGCCTCTGAGGTACCTAGGCCCTTGGTACATAGTATACCATATACTAGGGACTTACAAGGGCACTCCAGATCCCAATCAGTGATGTGCCTAAGGCACATGGAGACCCTTTTAAAGAGGAAACAGCTAGGCTGGGGTTCTGAATAGCAGGGCCCCAGCCAGACTAATGTCGAAAACCAGTGAAGTATCAGCAAAAAGTGGGGGTACCCCTGTGAAGCAGATCCTACTCTCCTACATCAGCCATCTTGTCAGTTCTTTTCCACTCCCTGTGAGGTGTGCATGCTTGAATGTGAGCTTGCTGGGCCATGTGGGTGGGGGATGTTGAGTTGTGACTACCACTCCCATCATGCTATTGCCTCCACCCCCCTTCCCAGCATGCCCATACTTCCTTCCTTTTGAGTGTACTTCACTGTGTGTGAGTGTGACAGCAATGGCAAGATGGCTGACAGTGGTGGCCTGCTGTTTGTTGGTGCCCAGTTCCCAGCATGGTCTTGTGATCCCCACATCAGAGCACCATTGTCAGACATCTTTGAAGTGGCTTTTCACTCCCTGTGAGGTGTGCATGCTTGAGTGTGAGCCTGCTGGGCCATGTGGGTGGGGGATGTTGAGCTGTGACCACCACTCCCATCATGCTATTGCCTCCACCCCCCTTCCCAGCATGCCCATACTTACTTCCTTTTGAGTGGACTTCACTGTGTGTGAGTGTGACAGCAATGGCAAGATGGCTGACAGTGGTATCCTGCTGTTGGTTGGTGCCCAGTTCCCAGCATGGCCTTGTGCTCCCCAAAGCAGTACCCATTGTCAGCCATCTTGTCAGTTCTTTTCCTCTCCCTGTGAGGTGTGCATGCTTGAATGTGAGCTTGCTGGGCCATGTGGGTGGAGGATGTTGAGTTGTGACTACCACTCCCATCATGCTATTGCCTCCACCCCTTCCCAGCATGCCCATGCTTCCTTCCTTTTGACTCTGCTTCCCTGTGGGGTAGTGTGCCTGTGCTGACAAGATGGCTGACAGTGTTATCCTGGGGTTAGTTTGGCTACAAGCCCCATGTGTGTCCCTGTGCTTCACACAGCATAACCCAGGGTGGTGGTTCTTTGTGGGATATTTGATTGGAGTGTGAGGCAATGCATTCTCCCAGGTGAGTTGTGTGGAGTTTGTGTTAGGGGGGTGTGTGAGAAGAGCTGCTGGTAACTATGGTCAGTGCTGTCAGTCCTCCTTCCCACCCAGCCAGATATCCCACCATGGAACGTGCTTCCATTGCAGGGAGTGCAAGTTTGCTTTCAGGATGTCAGTCAATGGTGTCCTGCTGTTGGTTGGTGCACAGTTGCCAGCAGGGCCTTGTGCTCCCCACAGCAGTAGCCAGTGTCAGCCATCTTGTCAGTTGTTTTCCAATCCCTGTGATGTGAGCATGGTTCATAGTGGTGTTGATGGGCGTATTGTGAGGGTGGGCAATATCTGTGACTACAACTCCCATGATGCTCTTGGCTACACTGACTTGACCAGCATACACAGAATTCCTTCCTTTCAGTGGGCTTCCCTGTGAGGTGGTGTTGTAGTGGTGGCTACATATCTGACTGTGTTTGTTGGTTAGATTTGTGCCACTGACTAGCTGTATTTGTTGTTGTGTTTGTACATGTCATGACACAGTTACATATCACTATGAGATGGCATGTATTGTGTTTATCTGACTGACATTCACATCTTGGGATGATTATCTTTTGGTTGGTGTGTATTTGCTAAGGGTGCATGGTTTGACTCTCCCCTTGACAGTGATGTGTGTGTATTGTCACACAATATTGTGTACATTTGTTGTATACTCAGCAGGCTCTGGGATGTTTGATAGTCCATATACGCTCACTGGTGGTAGGATGGCCCGCACCTTCTCCTCCCAGGGCCTGAGGTATACAGGTTTGGCAGGAGGGCCACTGCTGGTGTGTTGGCTCAAGGCGTAGTCCTTCTTCAGTAGGTCCCTGACCCTCCTGCGCACGTCATACCACCTGTTCTGGATGTCTTCCTTTGTGCGCAAACATGGTGATTGTGCGTTCACCCTGTCGACGATCCTCTCCCACATCTTGGTTTTCTGTGACATGGGGGTCTGTTGGACCAGTGCACCAAACAGCTGTGGCTCTACCCTGAGGATCTCATCTACCAGGACTTCCAATTCACTGTCTAGGAACTTTGGATTCTTCTTTGGGGGCATGGTGATGGGTGGTGGTGGTGAGTGATGTGTGTGTTGGTGTGCAAGTGAGGGTGTGTGAGTGTGGGTTTTGCTGGGTGTATGTGAGGGTGCTATTTGTTGAGGTGCTGATGGTGTGTGGCTTGTGTGATGGATGAGCTGTGAGTGTGTGTGTGGTTGCTGTCTGTTGGTGTTGAGTGCTGGCAGGTAATTCGAATTTGCAAAGGATCATGGTAGGGATTTGTGTCCTTTATATGGGTGGAGTTGTGGGTGTGTCTTTGTTCCATGTCCCCCCCCAGTATTTATTGGCTTTGTAATTGCTTGTTTGTCCCTTTTGTTTTGTGTTTTTTCCTTTGTACTTTTTGTGCATGTAGGAGACGTTCTTCTGACCGAGTAGGACGCTGCAGTTGGTCTCGTGCGAGCTTCTACGACTCGTTCACGCTGTATTTCTGCTGTGTTTTGTGTGCGACGTACGCGTCGGTCGCGGTGAATTGGGTTGCTTCGGCTCGCTGTTTTGTATGCGTGTCTGTCGTACGGCTTGAGCTCTGTGCGACTCGGTCGGGTTTTCCACGCATTGCATCGTACTGTGCGGGTCGGAGTTCGCGGGTACGTTTCGTTCGGGTTCCTTCCTGGTGCGTGTCGGTCGGTTCGATTCGCCTTTTTTTCCGGCCGGATAGCTGTTTTCCGTGCGGTTCGGTCGTTCGTCTTGGGTTCCGTGCGAGTCGGTCGTAAATCGCATGCATTACATCGTACTTGGCGGATCGGGCTGCACCGGTACGTGTCGGTTGGAATAGATTCCCGATCCGAGTCGGTCTGTACGTTTTCCGGCCCGAATCGGAATCGGCCCCTATATGGAATGAACCGAAAAGACCTATCAACATGTAAATTCCATACACTTGTATAATAGTTATAGCCAGAATCTGAGTGAAATTTAGGCTTTAAACCCAAAATGCACTAGGCTTAGACAAAAGAGAAGTAGGGTAAGCTTTAGAAGAAGGGGTATTGAGAGCAGTGTGCTTCAGTTTATGACGTGCACCAAGAGATTCTCTCATCCAAAAAGATGGAATGTGAGCATTTCCAGAGAGTGGGACTATACTCACATAATAACAACTTTACAAAAATCGATCCACTGGCAGTACCTGTGGAGCAGGGATATAATTTCCTGTTTGTGGATGTATCCAATCTTGTAAGGTCTGAATATCATGTCTGTACCCATAATTTGAAGACTAAGGGGGTCATTATGATGGTGGGCGGATCGCCACCGCCCAGCCAGCGGTGGTGATCCGCCCGCCATCACAACATACTTTACCCCCGCCATATTACTATGGCGGGGGGTCCCGCGGCAGACGGAAAGTCCGTCCGCCGCTTTTCTGCCGGTCAGCAATCGTCATGATTGCCGGCCGGGCGGAACTCGGGCATAATATGGTGGCGGTGCCTGGAAGCACCGCCACCATATTATGATGCCTGGCGGTTTTGGCCTTTTCATGGCGGCGATGCCGCCATGAAAGTGCTGGCGAGAATTGCTGTGGGGGCCTGTTGCAGGCCCCCGGGAGGGGTGGGGGGTGCAGGGGTGGGGGTTGCACTTGGGGGGTACCTATGGTACCCCCCTACATTGGCATGCTCAAGGTGGCAGGCAACGCGCGGTGCCTGTCACATTGTGCATGGCAATGCACAACATGCCTCTTTGGCATTGCGGCGGGTGCTGCTTACAGCAGCACCCTCCGCAATGTTAGTGATGCCGGATGCGACCGCCAGGGTAGCGGTCGCATCCTAATTGGTGGTGCGGGACCACTGCACCGCTGGCGGCCAGTCCCAGCACCGCTAGGATGGCGGGCGGACTGGAGTCCGCCCGCCATCCTAATAGGCCCCTATGTGCCTTTCCATCTCCAATCAAATTAAAGAAACTCAAAAGCACCACGGTATCCTTTGTACCCTGCTATCATCATTATCATCTTTGCTAAATTAAAATCTGGGAGCCATTTACTTTGTTCCATCTTTAGATTCAGGGGCCTATTCACAAACTGCATTTTTAATAGATGTTGTATTTCTACAGTAGTACTACAAACGTTCTACAAAATGCTATTCACAGACCATCACTCCTTTCTTTTTTGTGAGTGGAAGTATCTGCCAGGATTAAGGTGTCTCCGCCCAAGTAAGTATAGGTATTAGTAGTGAATGTGGGAGAGACAGGGAAATTGCTTTAAAATGAAGAATACATTTATGTTAAATGTGAATGTAAAATAATTGTATATATTTATTTGAATGTAGAACTAAAGAACATTTTTTACAGCACTATTAACTTAATTTTGAATTAAATAGTTAATTAATGTTAATATGGTAAATTTGGTAAATTTAACTGAATGCATTTTCTGAAGTTTAAATTAAAAATTAAAAATAAATTCCTTCTCAAAGTATAAAATAGTATTTTTTTTAATATGCAGTGATTTATAGAATTATTCTAAAAATGTAATTATATTTTAATAGAATGTGTTGTTACACTAATGTTTAAATGATGAAAAAGTTTACAATTTTTTTTTATAGTTAAATAATACATATGTACTATTTTTATGTACTTAGGGGTCCATTACGATGGCGGGCGGACAAAGTCCGCCTGCCGTCGCAAGGGAGCCAGGGACCGACCGCCGAAGTTGCGGCGGTCCCGCCATGTGAATTAGGATGCGCCCGCCATACTGGCAGGCGCATCCTGGCCCTTTTACATTGCAGGTGGATCTGCTGGCTGCAGACCCGCTCGCAATGTGAAAGGACTGTGCACAGCATTGCCATGCACTACATGGCAGGCACCATGTGGTGCCGGCCATGTAGTGCATGGCAATGAGGGGGGTACCATAGGTACCCCCCAACACCCTGTGGGCCCGCAACGGGCCCCCAACAGAAGGAACCGCATGCCTTTCCATGGCGGCAATGCCGCCATATAAATGCGAATCACCGCCTGCATCACAATATGGATGGCGGTGTCTTGCAGACACCGCCACCATATTGTACCCGTTTTCTGCCCGGTCGACGAGTCGACCGGCGGAAAAGCGGCGTACGGTCTTCCCGTCCGCCGCGGACCCCCCCCAGCCATCCTAATATGGCGGGGGTCAATCAGGCATGGATGGCGGGCGGATCACCGGCCCGGCGGGGGCGATCCGCCCGCTATCCTAATGGGCCCCTTAGTTTTTTAATATTTAAGTATAATTGTTTATATTTTAACTATTTTAAATAATTTGATTTAATTTAACATTATTTCCTACGGGCTTTAAATTAAGGCCCCTGCTCTTATTTTCTATGGGAGGGTATTGCAGTACCAGTGGTTGGCCATGTACACTTCTAGACTTACTGCAATTATTTTTAAACTCTTACATTTGTCTCCACTCTCTAATTCAAGGGACAGGGAGGTATAATTCCACACTTTTGAGCAACTTTGCACTTGGATTTTGTAAATACCCCAAAGTAGTTAAGTTACTCAAAAGTGTAGGAGTAAATTGCATGTGTAACTTACTCACAAATATAAGTTACCTTTGTGAATATTCCCCCACACCTACAGTGTACTTACGCTTGTCCATCTTGTTGCTATATATCCATTACCATATTGCTTGTTTTGCCTACTTACTCTAAAGAACCTCTCGTGCTCTCTTAATTACTCAAATTTAAGTATCTCCTAGAAAGATGAAGAATGTTATAATTACATTGTGTACAGAAGGCTACATTGAAAAATTATAACATGGATACTCACGCACAAGTTGGTTGCTGATATGTTTCAGTACATATTAAGAACCATTGTCTAACATTTTCATGAGGTCAGAATTTGCACTCATTATATACTAGAAGAATTTGGAGTATGGCCACTAGAGTACCCTTATCCCACACACGTTTCTGATGTCAGTTGCACTTTACTTGCTCCTATTAATGTAAGTTGATGGTCTTGTATAGATTGTGGGAATTGTTCATTACAATTAGTGATGATGTTTACTTTCCTCTATATACTGGAATAATTTGTCTATAACCTCTCATGTACCCCTTTCACTTTCACTAGTGTGCACGTGGTCTTAATCTTGGAAATTCACTCATTTACCCAACACCAAGTTTTACATTTGCATTAGAGAAATCATTATTTTTGTTCTGAAATACCTTTATTATTTCCAAACATAAGTTCATTTATTTTATAAAGATTTCAAATGTAAAGTGCCTTAGATACATAGGGTATGCACAGCCTGCCATATATTGTCATCTCGTGACAAGAATTACGATTTGTGTCTCAGGTGTGTGGACACTTAGGGGCCTTTTACAATGGCGGTCGGAAAACCTCCCCGACCGCCATGGTAGCGGAAAAATACCGCCCGCATGGACCACGACATCACCGCCGGTCGAATTACGATGACCGGCACTCAAAATCCGACCGCGGCGGTCTGATTGCGGGCCTTAACATTGCGGCGGTTGCTGCTGCCCGCAGCACCGCCGCAATGCCGAAAGGAGCATGTCCTGCATTTCCTTTAACAGGGAAATGTAGGGGGGGACCATGGGTAACCCCCCTGTGCAACCCCCCAACACATTGGGGGCCCGCAACGGGCCCCCGGAAGACAATCTCTGCATGCCTTTCCAAGGCGGTTTGACAGCTGAGGAAAGGCTGGCTACCGCCGGCATCATAATCCTGCCGGCGGAGCCTGCTCTGCACCGCCACCATTATCCCGGCCCTGCTCCATCCGCCAGGCATGAGTGCGGATGGCAACCAGCGGAAAGGCGGCGGTCGGAATTTCCCACCGTCGCGGTCACCGCCGCCATCCTAATTTGACCGGCGGTTTTCTTGATTGCGATCATGGGTGGATGTCCACCGCCGGTCCGGCGAGCGCCACCGCAGACCAGGCGGTGGACATCCAACCGTCATCGTAATAGACCCCTTACTGTGCCATGAATGTCTACATGTACCTAGAATTGCCACAAAGTATTTCAGGGCCAGTAAAATAACATGGGTGGGCACTGCCATGCTTTGGATGCACAAAGTGTGCCTTTGATTATGCCAAGACGCACATCGTACAGCTATGAATCCCTCATTAATTCAAGAATTAGCACTATTAAGTCAGGGCCAGCGTTCTCCCAGAGGCGTCACCATCATTCCACATATGAATAAAATATATAAACAACTGTCACCATTGTGCCAGGACAAAGGTTATAATAAGTTTGACCATCATCATTCCATGAGTGATCAGACTATACAAAGAGTTACTGCCTTATTGTCACGAGCAAAATTATCCCAGGGGTGGGCACCATCACACTTTGGATGCCAAAAATATGGAAGGAAATCCCAATATTATGCAAGTACAACATTATAACAAGGGGTGCAGAGCACACCATCACTCACACACTCACATATACATCAGTGCTTAATTTATTAATAAATAAGTGCCAGGGCTCTTGTCAGGAGGCCACTGCAGCTTGCACTACACATTGCCTCTGCCATGCTGCCAATGATAGTAACAACACAACTACTAACAATCACACACCCACAAGTGTGACAATTCAAACTTTTCCAGGCCCCAAAGCTATATGGTTGGCTTGGCAGGTAATAATCATTTTGATTATATATTGAATTAAAACGACTGTTTTTGTGGTCATCCTGGACAGCGCCACCTTGTGGCAGACTGTCACAAGCGCCGGTGTTGACAATTAAGTGCCGGTGCCCAGCACCGGAAACCACCGGCTCAAATTAAGCACTGATATACATTTGCATGAGCACTCACATGTAGGCACTAAATTAAGGGGCCGATTCCGATCTCGGCCGGTAGGGCTCCGAATCGGATTCGGCTTAACCGGATCCGATTCGGAGCCCTATTTCCCGACCGATTCGTACGCGCGTCCGGGCGAGCGAGTACGATGCGAAATCGCCGACCGACTCGTCCGGTCGTCCCGACCGCTCCGACCGACTCGTTCCCGGGTCTAACCGCACCGACCGACTCGCTCGGACTTGACTCGCACCGCACAATGGAGACGTTCCCCGGCCAGGTAAGTACGATGCGCGCCGCGAGCAGTCCGACCAAGCCGTGCACTCCGGCTCGAAAGAGCAGTCGGAGCCGTACTTTGGGGGTCCGTGTCGGACCCCCCTGTATGCGTAGCCACGCGAGTCGCACACAGGGGGGACCCATGGGTCCCCCCTACCTGTGCGTGTACGGCGCGAGTCGCTTCGCCACGTACACGCTGTAGGGGGCGCCCTTGTCCGCCTCGCACCCATTGAGTCAATGGGAGCCCGCGTACGCGTTGTACGACCGGCTCCCATTGACTTCAATGGGAGTCCGACCGACTCGAGTCCGATGGCATACGTGCGCATCGTACTCGTTCGGTCGGGCTGCACGGGTCCGATTCGGTCGGAAATCTCTCCGGGTCCGGCTCGGTCGGAGAGATTTCCGGCCCGAATCGGAATCGGCCCCTCAGTGTGTACGCACACACATACACTCACACTTTTATGTGTCTTTCTTGAGGTGATTACATTTGTGTTAGTACATTTTGTAATTTATGTAAGATCAGTTCCAGGGGTTTATGGGGAAATTGTGAGGTAAATATGCAAATGCCTTTTTCCCTTACATTGAGGAGGTGAGACACCATACCTTCCCTCTTTCCCTTAAAGTGTATGTTTTCATTTTTTCGCTCTTATCCATTGTCCTCAATATTTATGTGTATGTTTGCTGACTTTGTTTAATTTATCAGTTTCCCAAAAACTAGGGGGCCGATTCCGATCTCGGCCGGTAGGGCTCCGAATCGGATTCGGCTTTACCGGATCCGATTCGGAGCCCTATTTCCCGACCGAATCGTACGTGCGTCCGGGCGAGCGAGTACGATGCGTGCGCTCGCGAAATCTCTGACCGATTCGTTCGCAGGACCGGACCGCTCCGACCGACTCGCATGGGGACGACTCGCACCGCGCAATGGAGACGTTCCCCGGCCGGGTAAGTACGATGCGCACCTCGACCGCTCCGACCGACTCGCGCAGTCCGGCTCCAAAGAGCTGTTGGAGCCGCACTTTGGGGGTCCATGTCGGACCCCCCTGTACGCGTAGCCGCGTGAGTCGCACACAGGGGGGACCCATGGGTCCCCCTACACGTGCATGTATGGCGCGACCCGCATCGACGCGAACACGCTGTAGGGGGCGCCCTTGTTCGCGTCGTGCCCATTGAGTCAATGGGAGCCCATGTACGCGTCGTACGACTGGCTCCCATTGACTTCAATGGGAGTCAGACCGAATCGAGTCCGATGGCATACGTGCGCATCGTACTCGTTCGGTCGGGCTGCTAGGGTCCGATTCGGTCGGTAATCTCTCCGGGTCCGGCTCGGTCGGGGAGATTTCCGGCCAGAATCGGAATCGGCCCCTATGTCTTTCTCATTTTTTAAGTACATAATTATCTTACAATTAACCTGTTCAATAGCGTTAACCTCATCCTTAAACCTTCCAGTTTTGCTCAGTGTTATTGGTTTTCCATTTAATTGCCCCACGATTTCTGGCATTACAATGTTATAAAACAGAGAAAACGTAATATCAGTGACACGTACACGGACACTAAGAATGCACACACACTAAAATGCAACACATCCCGCTGTAGAGCATAGCCTGATGTAGCTTAGGCAGGCCTTGCATTACACTCACACTAAAGGGGCCTGACTTACTTGGGGCCTGACGGTGCAGAGACAGAATATCGAGTACAAAATATCGAGCAGCAGAAATATCGAGTCATCAATATCGTGGGTCAGAAATATCGACAGCAAGAACATCGTGGCCAAGAATATCGAATTAAGGTGAGTAATATCGATTTTAAAAATATCGAAGTGTTTAAAATCATTTGCAAAAATATAGGGGCCCATTACGATGGCGGGCGGAAGCACAACCGCCGTGCTGGCGGATGCAAAAACCACCAGTTACCGCCGGCACGCAGCAGTCCACACGCCCGCCCAATTACGATGCGAAAAGCAGGCCAAACACCGCCGGCAAGCCAGCAACACCGTCCGCCATCAAAGTGCGCCCGCACACGTAGCGGCGCAGCACAACTGACACACACCGTCCGACGAAACACGTCCCGCCCGGCGCATAAATTACGATGCCGCAAACAAACGGCTCCCACGGCAAAGAGACACCGCACGTGAAAGAGAGGCGGAAACACGGACGCAGAGCACGGACAACGAAGAAGCGGCACCCCGGGCATGAATCCAGCACTGCAGGCCCTTCCCATGCTTCTGCTGATGCACCACCAAGGACGCAACGTACCGCGGAGACGCAGGTAGGCACACACACAACAAGTGCACGCAAACAGCGCACACAGTGCAAGGGCGGAAAAGCGGACAACCCCCACCAGCGCGTGCACACTACACATCCACCATTGCATCCACATATGACACACAGGCCAAATCCTAACATCGCGGAACACATGTGTACACACCACCTGGGACTAGGAACCAACCACCCCGTCACGGCCCCAAAGCGCCGATGACGCCGCCACACATGCGCACAACGCAGAGGCCAACCGCAGCGCCATGCATGCGTCGCACACAGACACAGGGACACAACCAAGCAGCACACACATCAGCCCCACCCCGAACGCACATGACACGTGACAGGCCTGCCACAGACATGTCCCCAACGCCCAATTCACGGACAACACCCAACGCCACACAACCGACGCACACATGTCAGTGAAGTCACGCAACAGCAGGACACACCCCAGTGTAACAAACATGGCGTAGCACACAGCGGCGGCAACACCAACTAGGAGAAGCAGGGCCCCTTCGGGAAGAGGGACGCCAGTACCACACTGAAAAACCCATACCACCCTGCACATATGAACAAGACACATGAAACGGAACACCAAAGAGCCCGGGGACCGACAACAGGTGGCCCAAGAATAACATCCACACACAAGGCCCAACGCAGAGCGGAAAGGCAGGCTGCCGCCCACACAAGGGAGAGCAGACAGCACTGAATGACCTTCCATTCCAACACCGAAACCACAGCCCTACGACAGAAGCCGGTGAATACAGCCATTGTCCAAGAATAGACCAACACAGGCATGCCGAGGAGACCGACCACAGGGCAGATAGCGCATATCACAGAAGCACACAACGGACGGGGAAGAAAGAAGAAAACACTCCCCCATGTCGGCCACATGCAAGTTAATTGGAAGGAGTCACACAGCACTGACCTTGAACTGTCTGAGAAGCATGTGGGAAGAGGGCCCGTGTCCTCCAAACAAGCCAACAGAACACAAGTCCTGTCTCCCTATGACTACACAGAGCTCACAGCAACCCCGGAGCGTGCACATTGCAGACTGCACACACAGCCGGAGCACGCCACCTCAACGAACCGCTGCGAAATGGCAACCGCAACACACCTACCCAACTACGCCGAACAGCTCAAGCTGTACAAAACCAACACGATACATACATTGGGATGCGATCTCCTGTCCCTGCTGAACGTAAGTTACCGACTGACTTACCGCATCACATTGTTCAGCTGCGTCATGCCCGTCTTCTACTGTCGGAGGTGTCCCTACCAGCATCCCGTCGAGATATGCCTCTCCAACCCGGCATGTCTGAAGGCGGACCTGCTACCACTACTCCTCCCTCTGGACGCACACGACAGGGCCTGCTCTGCCTATGGGGGCATGGCGTATGTGGCCAACATCGCACCCGCACTGAAATGGAACCACTGTGCCTCCACACGACGGATCATCGAGAACAGCTACATCGAATGTCACCCAGCATGCCCCATCATGGTCCTCCAAGGGACAACCTACGAACAACACCTTGACAGCCACCATCCGCTTCATTGGCTGGCAAACATGTACACCACCAATGACATGGAAGCCCTGCTGGACGGCATCGCATACCTGACAACCTGTAAATACGTCGGACCACAACGCAGGTTCCCCGAGTGACCTATGAAGTCCAACCCCGCACCCATGCTCAGCTTCCGCACGGACTGGCCAGTCACCACCACAACAGCCATACCAAACAACCGGCAACTGTAACCACACCATCAACAACATCGCCATGACATCGGATATGACCGCGACATGCACACTGTTCCCCATCACATCCAGGAACACCGCATGCATCATGGGAGGCAGTGGCATGGGCTCTGTGTATCGCACCCACATGGACGGAACTGCACGAACAACCAGGACACGACATGGATCCAGCGCACATGGACACACACACCGCTCAGTGGACATGAATAGGTCGCCTGGAGTCTGTGGGTGCTGCACCCCTCCCACCCCCGCCCGGGAATCCCATACCAGGACCTTTGCATGGACGACAAGTGCATACAACAACAACACGACCCCAGTGACTGTGACATGTCCAGTAACCACCACAGTGCAACAACAAGTGGCACGCCGCTGCATGCACGCAAGCACATGCCCTGATGTCATCTCACATGCACGCGTGCATGAGGAACAACCGCAGCAAACCTGTCACATGGAACTGAGATGGACTGTGCCCATGATGCCAAGCGGTCTGGTAGGCTACATGTATACCGTCTGTGTCAAAGTCCGCAGCTCCGCAGCTATACGTAAATGTACATTAGCACAGCCTTGGCCAAGCAGATGTAACCCCACACCCTATCCCATTTGTAATCATGCTCAGTATATCCTCAACATGTATCCCGCTGCCAGTAGTGTCCACTATACTGCATCACAGAGGACAGAAGACTCAATATAATGTTTGAAACCAAAACTGTCTCCGCTGACTCATTTCACAAGTACGAATGAGAGAGGATGAGAGTATGTGAAGTACACGGCAGTCGTGACATGACCATGTAGTCCACTGGTATTGGATGTCAACGCAAATGAGTAGCACTACTGTGGAAGACACACATGTGTCGTGTGAAGTCGTATGGACGCAGTGCTCAGGTGGGTGGGTGCGACGGGTAGATGCGCACATGCCAAGTTGGAGCACGCCGTGTTGGGAGGGGTCATGAACAGTACACCACCGCTTCCCTGGGCATTGTGAGAGGACACCTGTCGGGGGGAGTGAACACGTGTGTGCACAGCAGCCGGGCACACGTACAAAGCGGTACCAGGCGCACCTCAGCCCACCCTCTGTGGACAAGCTGGATCCTGTTGTGCGCCCGCCATGCCCCTTGACAAGGCACACACAGCCCCAGTCGACCAGGTGTAACCCCAACATAGTCAATCCGCACAGGCGATACAGGGCACGGGATGGCAGTGGAGCATGGTGTGTGTGAGGTCTCCTCGCGCTCCTCCTGGTCATATCACGCAGGCAATAGAACCTCAACGTCTAGCATGGCACAAGTCAGATGGAAGTGTAGGGGGGACGCACCACAGCATGAGCAGCACTGACGTCACGGGAGGTGGCTCGCACCATCCCATCCATTGCCCATCATACCAACCACGCCACATGCCATTGCGACTAAGTGCAAGCGCGTGCGCCACCACCCCCGAGCCCTCCCCAGAGAGGCCAAAGAGTGAATGTGTGGGCCAACAGCCACAGACGGACGCGGCCTGGCCGCAAGGGCAGCCACAGCCACTGGGTGTCGCAGGTGGCGGATCCGGAAGGCGAAGACTGTGATGCATAGTCCATGCAGGCCGGGTCTCCATTTGGGGCACCACGCAGGTGGACGGCGTCCCGCCACACATCATACCCTGAGACAGCCCACTCGTGCAACTGGACCCACACATACACTCCTTGCCC
>CAWUFW010027355.1:0-27340 GCA_963921515.1 Calotriton arnoldi | reverse complement strand
GTGCCCCATAGTTATCAAAAATATCGGTTTTTTTGTTAAAAATAATATGTAAAATAAACTAAATAATACTTATAATTAAAATAAACATAATTAAAAATATTTGATATTTAAAATTAATAAGTAACCTATATAATTAAATAAAACATTAATTAAACATATACATATAAGATATAATATATATACTTACTTAATAATAATTTTGAATAATTATTGTAATAAATTTTAAATTATTAAAAATATTATAAATTACAAATACATCTATACACATAAAACAATAACATAAATAAAAATTAAATAATTATGTATAACAAATTAAAAAATTAAATTTACTTTTAATATTTATAAAATTAATTATATACTATATTAACTGAAATAATACAAAAATATTAAATAGCGTAGGGAATAAAACTACTATTACAACTCCCAAAAAAACAACACTAAGAAAAATGTTGGATAGCGTAGGGGTAAAATTACTATTCCCACTCCAGCGAGTGTAACAGTAGGGAAAGTGTTGGATAGCGTAGGGGTAAAAATTACTATTCTAACTCCAGTGAGTGCAACAGTAGGGAAAGTGTTGGATAGCGTAAGGGTAAAAATTACTATTCTAACTCCAGTGAGTGCAACAGTTGGGAAAGTGTTGGATAGCGTAAGGGTAAAAATTACTATTCCCACTCCAGAGAGTGCAACAGTAGTGAAAGTGTTGGATAGCGTAGGGGTAAAATTACTATTCCCACTCCAGGAGTGCAACAGTAGGGAAAGTGTTGGATAGCATAGGGGTAAAAATTACTATTCCCACTCCAGAGAGTGCAACAGTAGGGAAAGTGTTGGATAGCGTAGGGGTAGAAATTACTATTCCAACTCCAGAGAGTGCAACAGTAGGGAAAGTGTTGGATAGCGTAGGGGTAGAAATTACTATTCCCACTGCAGGGAGTGCAACAGTAGGGAAAGTGTTGGATAGCGTAGGGGTAAAATTACTATTCCCACTCCAGAGAGTGCAACAGTAGGGAAAATGTTGGATAGCGTAGAAGTGACAAATAACATACTTATAAATAAATTCATTTTTTTAAATAATTAATGAATTATTAAATAACTCTAAACTATTTACCAATACCAATAAATATTTATTAAAAACATAATTACCAATAGAAAATTTATTAACAATAAATTAATAATAAATACCAATAAATAATAATTAATCAATATTAATTACTAAATATGAAATATTGAACAATAAAATATTTTTAATACCAAAAAACATATAACTTATTAAAACTTAATTACCAATTAACTAATATTGAACAATTAAATGCTTTTTTATACCAATAATAATAATAATTAAACATTAATTATCAACTAATAAATAATTCTTAATATATTAATTACATTTATCAATAAATAATATTTAATAATATTTAATTACCAATTAATGATAAAACAACAATAAATTAATTTTTAGAACCAAAAATGTGTAATTTAAAAAAATTACCTATTAATAATTAATAGCCAATAAATTAATTATCAATACCCAAAAATAATTTAATAATTACTTAATTAGATTTCAATTACTTCCAAAAGTATTCCCCTATAAACGCACAACACACTTAGGGGTCGATTCCGATTCGGGCCGGAAAAAGCACCGACCGACTCGGATCCGGAAAAATACCGACCGACACGTACCAGTGGCGCCCGACACGCCAAGTACGATGCAAGCCGCGATAAATCCGACCGACACGTCAGGAAACCAAGCCGACCGACCGAGCCGCTCGGAAAATAGCAATCCGGCCGGAAAAACACGCGAATCCAACCGACCGACACGCACCCGGAACAAATCCGACCGAATCGTACCCGCCAACTCCAACCCGCAAAGTACGATGCAAGGCGCGAAAACACGACCGAGTCGGACGGAGGACAAGCCGTACGACCGACACGCATACAAAACCGAGCCGAAGCAACACAATACACCGCGACCGACGCGTACGCAGCATACAAAACTGCACAAACACAGCGTGAACGAAACGGAAAACACCGTACGAGACCAATGCAGGGTCCGACTCGGTCACAAGAACGTTTCCAACATACACAAACAGCACAAAGGAAAAATCAACCAAAAAAGGCCAAACAAGCAATTACCAAGCCAATAAACACTGGGGGGTGGGGACAGAGAACAAAGACACACCCACAACTCCACCTATATAAAGGACACAAATCACTACCATGAGCCTTTGCAAATGCCATTTCACTGCCAGCACCCAAGAGAAAGCAACCACACACCCACAGCTCATCCCTCACACAAGCCACACACCATCAGCACACCAACAAATACCTACCTCACATACACCCAGCAAAACACACACTCACACACCCTCACCTGCACACCAACACACACATCACTCACCATCACCACCCATCACCATGCCCCCCAAGAAGAATCCCAAGTTCCTAGATTGTGAATTGGAAGTCCTGGTAGACGAGATCCTCAGGGTGGAGCCACAGCTGTTTGGCACTCTGGTCCAACAGACCCCCATGTCGCAGAAAACCAAGATGTGGGAGAGGATCATCAACAGGGTGAACGCCCAATCATCATGTCGGCGCACAAAGACGGACATCCAGAACAGGTGGTATGACGTGCGCAGGAGGGTACGGGACCTGCTGAAGATAGACTACAGCAACAGCCAACAGACCGGCAGTGGCCCTCCTGCCAAGCCAATATACCTCAGGCCCTGGGAGGAGAAGGTGCGGGCCATCCTTCCGCCAGTGAGCGTATATGGACTAGAGAACATCCCAGAGCCTGGTGAGTACACAACAAATGTACACAATAAACTGCCACAAAACACACACATCACTGTCAAGGGGAGAGTCAAACCATGCACACATAGCAATTACACAGCAACTAGAACAGAATCATCCCAAAATGTGTATGTCAGTCAGATAAACACAACACATGCCATCAAAAAAGTCACATCCAACTGTGCCAACACATGTACAAACACAACCACAACTACAGCTAGGCAGTGGCACAAATAGAACTAACACACACATCCACACATGTAGCCACCACAACAACACCAACACACAGTGAAGACCACTCAAAGGAAGGAATTCTGTGTATGCTGGCCAAGTCAGTGTAGCCAATAGCATCATGGGAGTCGCAGTCACACATATTGCCCCCCCCACAACTGTCCCATCAACACCACCCTGAACCATGCTCACATCACAGGGAGTGGAGAAGGACTCACAAGATGGCTGACACTGGCTACTGCTGTGGGGAGCACAAGGCCCTGCTGCCAACTGTGCACCAACAAACAGCAGGACACCACTGACTGACATCCTGAGAGACAACTTCCACTCCCTGCAATGCAAGCACGTTCCATGGTGGGCTATCTGGCTGGCTGGGTGGGAAGGGGGACTTGCAGCACTGACTATAGTCACCAGCACCTCCCCTCACACCCCCCCAACACAAACTCCACAGTACCCACCTGGTAGAATGCAATGCCCTCCATCCTAACACAAGATCCCACAAAGCACCACCACCCTGGGTTATGTTGTGTGAAGCACAGGGACACTCTTGGGACTCTTAGCCAAACAACTGCCAGGACAACACTCCCAGCCATCCTGTCAGCACAGCCAGCCCACCCCACAGGGAAGCAGAGTCAAAAGGAAGGAAGCATGGGCATGCTGGGAAGGGGGTGGAGGCAATAGCATGATGGGAGTCGTAGTCACAGACATAGCTCACCCCCACAACTGTCCCATCAACACCACCCTGAACCATGCTCACATCACAGGGAGTGGAGAAGGACTCACAAGATGGCTGACACTGGCTACTGCTGTGGGGAGCACAAGGCCCTGCTGCCAACTGTGCACCAACAAACAGCAGGACACCACTGACTGACATCCTGAGAGACAACTTACACTCCCTGCAATGCAAGCACGTTCCATGTTGGGCTATCTGGCTGGCTGGGTGGGAAGGGGGACTTGCAGCACTGACTATAGTCACCAGCACCTCCCCTCACACCCCCCCAACACAAACTCCACAGTACCCACCTGGTAGAATGCAATGCCCTCCATCCTAACACAAGATCCCACAAAGCACCACCACCCTGGGTTATGTTGTGTGAAGCACAGGGACACTCTTGGGACTCTTAGCCAAACAACTGCCAGGACAACACTCCCAGCCATCCTGTCAGCACAGCCAGCCCACCCCACAGGGAAGCAGAGTCAAAAGGAAGGAAGCATGGGCATGCTGGGAAGGGGGTGGAGGCAATAGCATGATGGGAGACGTAGTCACAGACATAGCTCACCCCCACAACTGTCCCATCAACACCACCCTGAACCATGCTCACATCACAGGGAGTGGAGAAGGACTCACAAGATGGCTGACACTGGCTACTGCTGTGGGGAGCACAAGGCCCTGCTGCCAACTGTGCACCAACAAACAGCAGGACACCACTGACTGACATCCTGAGAGACAACTTACACTCCCTGCAATGCAAGCACGTTCCATGGTGGGATAACTGACTGGGTGGGTGGGTGGGTGGGAAGGAGGTCTGGCTGTCAACCAAACACAATCAATGCAGACCATGTTCACACCCCAGAGAATACATAGAAATGCCCAAATAATGCAGGACAATGTGCCACACCAATATCAACCCCTGACTGTGACGACTTAGGACAATACAATGTACAGGCCCGCACCCCGAGGCACAGTCACAACTGTCAGGTGTGTCAACCACTGATGCCTGCAGAAACATGACATACATTGTTTGTGTCTCCCAAAAACAGGTGATGATAGGGACACAGCAGCAGACGCTGAGGAGTCCCAGTCCCAGGCTCAAGAGGATGCCGAGCTCACTGGCGTCGTACAGCCTCTGTCCTCCTCGGACGATGAAGAACAACCTGGCACATCCGGTGCAAGTCAACATGCTGCACCAGCAGGACCACCAGCTGCAGCACCAGCAGGTCCACCAGCTGCACCCCCTGCACCCACCCCTCCAACGACTGTCACCACGAATACCATCCCTGCCGACATGGACAGAATAAGGAACAACACCAGCGCAGTGACCCTGGACCAACCTGGGGCCATGGACACCACCACCACCACCAACCCCCAAGGTGGACCAGGGTTATCTGTGCGTGCAACTGCACACACTGCACATGTCAGCAGGGGTGGTGGGAGGGGTGGGAGACAGAGGTCGCTGCTTGCAGACGTTGCTGGTGTGCATGAAGACCCACAACTGGTACGCATAGCTGATGCGTACCAGTCCAGCACCGGAGAGCTCAGCCAGGTAGTGGGGCTCCTCAGAGACATTAAACAGCAGCAGGCTGCCCATCATGCCCGCTTGGACTCCCACATGTCCCAAGTGGAGTCACACATGTCACGTGTGGACTCCCACATGTCACGTGTGGACTCCCACATGACCCGCGTGGAGTCCAAGTGGGATGTACTACATGAGATGACGGCGGTGCACAGGGACATTTTACAATGCCTCCGCCAGATGAACAGCAACCAGTCCACACCTCCCTGTGTGCCAACAACATCTGGTACCGAACAAACTGCAACTGCCACAGGGAGGGAGGAGGACTCTGGCGGAGAGTCCCCTGCACCGCAGCAGCCTGCACTTGAGGGCCCCCCCCCAAGAAGAGGGGTCGTCCGAGGAGGGGAAAGTGAGAGGCTGATGGCCAAGCGCAACTCCCAGGAAGCCTGAACCTGTTCTG
Organism: Calotriton arnoldi; assembly: GCA_963921515.1. NCBI lineage: Eukaryota > Metazoa > Chordata > Amphibia > Caudata > Salamandridae > Calotriton > Calotriton arnoldi. The sequence goes on along the minus strand of CAWUFW010027355.1, from coordinate 21,628 downwards.
GATTTTCGCCTTTGTGCACAGACTGTTCACCCTGTTGATGGCAACACTACTCCCACACATTGCATGGGGAGTATAAGTTGGAACAATGTGTCAGACAACAGTGGCCCCGATACTGGGGATCCTGTCTACCTGGACTTTCTATTCATCTAGGAACTTGGGATTGCAAGATTCATGTACAGCACAATCCATCCTATGCACTATTATCACAATAAACACACTAATACACCATACTTGCCTCTGTCGTGATTCCAACGTGGGTGCTGTTATGGGGATGATGAACTGCAAAATTACACAGTGTATGCGAACTGCAACAGCAAGGACAACACAGGCATGTGAGTACAGGCAACGTGACACATATGAGGGAGACACACCACCAGGGCTACACAACACATACACACCTAGGCCATCTGACTCATTGCCTACACTGATGTTGCCAGGGAAGACGGTGCAATGCACAGACACCACACCCATTCCCAGTTGTAGTCAAGTAGCCCACAGGTGCAGTAAGCAAATGGCAGTCAAATGTGTGACCACAGACAACGCACATCACAAAGTGAAGCACAGGTTTATTACACAGTTGCAACATGCTGTAACCACTACAGATGCAAGGTAATCCCACCTGGCAGCGGGCACACAGTCAACAACTGTAGACTGAAGGAAGTCCATGGGTGTGGCGCACATCACCTGTAGGGACACAACAGCTACCAGCCTGGATGTGCAATCACGTCGTCGGTGGACACAGTTCACCAAACGAATCTGAAAGTACCCTGTGAAGGACAGAAATGACACACAGTCAAAAGCAATGCAGTACAGGACAGAACAGCAAAACTCATGCACAATACATGTTACAAGATACCCACCCAGAACCAAGTTAGCATGTCAACACTGTTGGGGAGTACAGCCCACCTGTCACCACACATCGCAACACACATCCTGTCAAGTAGCCCATGGACACACTCCAACAGCACCAGAGCACCACCCACACATCATGCCAACTCACATCATTCACATGACACCTCAGGATACTCACATTCAGCTAAAGAAGTTGGTGATGAGCTGTGTGCGGACATCACCATCACCATCATCATCATCATCGTCACTGGCATCGTGGTCCAGGCCAGGATCCTCCACAGGTGGCGGATGTTGGTCATCGTCATCCTGGATGAGAGGCAACTCCTTCCGCACTGCCAGGTTGTGGAGCATGCAGCAGACGATGATAATCTTGCACACTTTCGCAGGGGCATATGGGAGGGACCCTCCGGTCTTGTCCAGGCAGCGGAAGCGGCTCTTCAGGAGACCAAAGGTCCGCTCAATCACTCTCCTGGTCCGACCATGTGCCTCATTGTAGCGCATCTGGGCAGGTGTCACAGGGTTCCTGAGGGGTGTCAGCAACCACGGCATGTTGGGGTATCCCGAGTCACCTACGGACAGACAAGTGCACATCAGCTGACTTGGAAAAGTGGGCGGAATACTACAGATCAGATCACACACAATGGCACAAAGTCAGTACACACCGACAAGCCAGGCACGCTGGTTCTGCATCTGTGCCATCAACCTGGGGATGCGACTACTCCTCATCACAAAGGCATCGTGTGCTGAACCAGGGAAACGGGCACACACGTGTGTGATGGTCATGTCTGCAAGACACACCACCAGTGCATTGACCGAGTGGTAGTGCTTGCGGTTCCTGTAGGCCTGCTCCTGGGCCTGTGGTGGTACCAAAGCCACATGTGTCCCATCAATGGAGCCAATGACATGCGGCATCCTCCCCAGGGCATAAAAGTCACTCTTCACGTCAGTGAGTCGTCGCAGTCTAGGGAAATAGATGTACCGGTTCAGGAAGAGCAACATTGCCGCCAAAACATCGCGGAGCACACGGCTGAACATGGTCTGTGACATCCCACCAGCAGACGCCACAGTATGTTGGAAGGTACCGGTGGCAAAGAAGTGTAGGGCTGCCATCACCTTCACCTTGGGGGTCAGCGCTGTAGGATACGGCCGGCCAGGCTGCAAATGTGGGGACAACTGCACTGCCAAATCCTCAATCAGCTGCCTGGTGAAGCGGTACCGTCGGATGCTGTCCCGTTCCACCATCGTTGCCAGGTCTGGGAATGGCCGATGGACAGCAGGAGCCCTGCAGTGCAGAGGAGAAGTAAGCAAGATCGTCAGTCACCCCACATATGCGGCATTGAACACACTCAAGATCCCAACATACATCATCATGAGGCACAACTACATGAAGTGTGCAGTACCGGAACGACATTTATGGTACATACATGGCCAACATCTGTCAACACGGTCCTACAGGTGGCATCAATTTGTCCCAGGTTGGCCCATTGGATATCATGATGCTGTGTCACAGTCACCCCCCCAGTGACATGTGAGGACAGATGTGCCCCAGGCACCACAGCTCAACGACAGGCACATTCCCAGGGACCCTGTAATGCCACATGGACACTGGCATCACCTGGAGTATCATGTGTACACCACAACAAAACAAACATGACCCCCACAGGTAGTGGCCACACTTGCCATGGCAGGAGAGCCATGGACGTCTGTGACACACACGCACAACATCAGAGTCCATGCACACACAACGTGGATGTGGAGACTGTCTCCCATTGTGCACATGAAATCAGAGACATTGTAAACACTACATGCACAAAGACTGTGGAGGGCCATCACTATTGTGCCACTGGGACACCCTGGCTCAAACATACCGTCCCACATGGGACTCACGGGGTATGTGACATGACATACACAAACACCACTGTGAAATGTGACCATGGCACATGCACAGATATGAACAGTTGCACATCACAGTGGTCACGTACACGTAACACCCATGATCCTGTCCCCATGAACACGTGCACAGCCTGGGGGTGGCTGCCCACAGGTGACACCCACAGGACAACATGTACACCAACATACACACAATAGGAAATGCAGCCTTACATGCCTTATGATAAGGTTTGGACAGGCTGTCGTGATGTAGGTGTGCCCCTCACTCCCTGGGAGCTATCTGTGGCTGGCATATGTCCATCTGAGACAGGCATGCTGACATATGCCAGTCACATGTACAGTGATGCGTTGTACTGCAATGGACCGATCGGTGCCTCCGGCCGGCCCATTGCATTCAATGTGTGCGGGTACGCGTTGTACCCCTGTGCGCGTTGAACAGCAATGGACCGATCGGTGCCTCCGGCCGGCCCATTGCATTCAATGTGTGCGGGTACGCGTTGTACCCCTGTGCGCGTTGTACTGCAATGGACCGATCGGTGCCTCCGGCCGGCCCATTGCATTCAATGTGTGCGGGTACGCGTTGTACCCCTGTGCGCGTTGAACAGCAATGGACCGATCGGTGCCTCCGGCCGGCCCATTGCTTTCAATGTGTGCGGGTACGCGTTGTACCCCTGTGCGCGTTGAACAGCAATGGACCGATCGGTGCCTCCGGCCGGCCCATTGCATTCAATGTGTGCGGGTACGCGTTGTACCCCTGTGCGCGTTGAACAGCAATGGACCGATCGGTGCCTCCGGCCGGCCCATTGCATTCAATGTGTGCGGGTACGCGTTGTACCCCTGTGCGCGTTGTACTGCAATGGACCGATCGGTGCCTCCGGCCGGCCCATTGCATTCAATGTGTGCGGGTACGCGTTGTACCCCTGTGCGCGTTGAACAGCAATGGACCGATCGGTGCCTCCGGCCGGCCCATTGCTTTCAATGTGTGCGGGTACGCGTTGTACCCCTGTGCGCGTTGAACAGCAATGGACCGATCGGTGCCTCCGGCCGGCCCATTGCATTCAATGTGTGCGGGTACGCGTTGTACCCCTGTGCGCGTTGTACTGCAATGGACCGATCGGTGCCTCCGGCCGGCCCATTGCATTCAATGTGTGCGGGTACGCGTTGTACCCCTGTGCGCGTTGAACAGCAATGGACCGATCGGTGCCTCCGGCCGGCCCATTGCTTTCAATGTGTGCGGGTACGCGTTGTACCCCTGTGCGCGTTGAACAGCAATGGACCGATCGGTGCCTCCGGCCGGCCCATTGCATTCAATGTGTGCGGGTACGCGTTGTACCCCTGTGCGCGTTGTACTGCAATGGACCGATCGGTGCCTCCGGCCGGCCCATTGCATTCAATGTGTGCGGGTACGCGTTGTACCCCTGTGCGCGTTGAACAGCAATGGACCGATCGGTGCCTCCGGCCGGCCCATTGCTTTCAATGTGTGCGGGTACGCGTTGTACCCCTGTGCGCGTTGAACAGCAATGGACCGATCGGTGCGCACCCATTGACAATGGGCTTGCCTGGCAACGGACGCGTTTTTGAATATTCGAACGAGTCGGTTGCTGGAAAATCAGTTGGTCACCCACAACAATGTTGCAAAATAATGTATGTCATGAAGTTGAAGATTTGAAGGATGCTGTGGGCGTGTTTTGGTGCTGCTATTCCATGGATTGGCCAGATTCAGAAGATGCAAACGACTTGGACCTATCACTTTGGACACAAGGGACAGTATCTGCCTCTCCAGCACATATATATTGCTGCATGTTCCCCTGAGAGCCCACTTGCCTGCACTACATGCTCCAGGACGACATCTGCCACTGCACTGCTGCTGTCTCTGCCCCTCTGGACCCTGCAATGGCACGTACTGTGGAGAGAGCCCCAGCCTTCAGCCTTGAAGAGAACCAGGCCCTGCTGGACAGCCTACTTCCACAGTACAGCAAGCTGTATGGGACACCAGGGGAGCAGGTGAGTGTTCTGTGCACTGCCTTTCTGAATGTGCATTTTGTCTGACTAGCAAGGCTGAGAGTCAGCACACCACTGGCTAGCAGGCTCACTGAGTAGTTGTCACCCCCCATAGTGTGTAGTGACTTGCACTGGACAGGTATGGTGCAGTGACAGTGCTTCTGAACAGGGTTTTACTCCCCATGCTATGATACCATGTAGTGACTTCTGGAAAACTGTCCATGGGCAGCCGTGCACTGCCTGGGTACACCATGTGCCCCTGTGATTGCGACATGTATATGCAACTGTGTCATGCACGGATATGTTGCATGTGTAGTAATGTCCTTATCACTTTGTCATCCTGACAGGCTTCTGCCCATCGGAAGCATGAGATCTGGAAGGACATCGTCCGGGCTGTCCGGTCCGTGGGGGTCTACAAGCGCCGGATCCGCAACTGCCAAAAGAGGTGGCAGGACCTTCGGGGCTGGACCCGGAGGATTGCACGGGTCCAGCTGAAGCTGTCGCCTCCTCGCAGGAGGGGCGGAACACGGACCCTGACCCCCCACATGCTCAGGATCCTGGCGGTGGTCTTTCCAGACCTGGATGGGCAGCTGAAGGCCAGAGAGCAGCAAGGAGGGGGTGAGTCAAAGACTGCACTGTGTACTCTGTCTAACATGTTATGTGCCCTCCTCGGGCCAGGTTGAACTGCCACAGTACAGCAGTCATGTTGTCCAGGAGCCATGTCCCTCTATTGTGCACTGCCCACTCCTCATCTGATACCCAGGTGTGGCCCTTACATGCAGGGAATTCTGTCACTTAGGACTGTGTCCTTGCAGTTTGCTTGACTCAAGGTGGGAGACAGCATCTGTTTCCCTGACTCTGTGGTGGGCATCATGGGTGGGTCCATTGCTTACACAATGCCTGTATTCTGACATGTAGGGTAGTGTCACAGGTCTCCCATATGTCCAATAGGTATGACCTGGACAGATGAGGGTTAAGAGGATGTGTTGTGGGGGGATGTACATGTGCACTTGTGCAGCTCCAGGACTTGCATTCCCCATGACCTACTATTGTGACACAGTGCAGAGTGTTGTTGTCTGGCTGCAAAGTCATACATCACTGAGACAGTGATGTATGACTTTGCAGTCATGCCTCCGCCATGGCATGTGTCTACTGATTGGTGATCCTGCAGGGGAGTGACATGTGCTACATGCACACCATAGTGGCGCTGGCTATCAGGACATGGGTGCATCATGGTGTCTGTCGCTGGTATGCATCACATGCATTTCCTATTTGACTCTGGGCATCCCTTACATCCGTAAACCTGTACTGACTCAGTGGCAAGAGCTGTGATGTGTCCACACCGTGTCCTCTGCACTGTCCAACTACTGTGTACTTGGTGCATGTGTCAACACTGGGGTGTTGCAATCCAACAGACACCAGACAGATGGGTGCAAGGCCATGTGGGATGTGAGTGCCATGCTTGGCATCAGACTGACAATTGACTTCTCCTGTTCAATTAGTGCACTTTTAGCAATGTACAACTAATGATGCCAGGGCTTGCTCTGTGATGTGCTGTGCTCACAGTGGTGTGTGCGTTATGTGCAGGTGACTGATGTCTGTCTGTTTCCCCATTGTTTGCAGATACATCCACGGCCACGGAAGGGGACAGCTCCACGGACCAGGAGGAGCCGGAGAGCCAGACTGGGTCAGCAGCCGAGGAGTGGTCGGAGGGACCCAGTGGCACGGAGGGCGAGGGGAGCCACACCGAGGAGTCCTCAGCAGCATCCACCTCAGCTGAGGACCAGAGCAACTCGGAGGATGACTCCCTTGTGGAGGCGGGTGTCAGCAGCCACCACACCCCAGCTAGTGTTGCTGTCCCCGCCACCACCAGCACCACCACCGCCCTCCCATTGGCTCCCATTCCCCAGGTCCGTGGAGGCTCCCATGTCCGGGAGCGTGTCTCCTTTGGGCCAGGCACCGCACCCCCTGCCCCTGTGTCCCCTGCTGCCCTGAGTGAGGAGTCTGTGTACCTCCTTCGCCAGCTCCATGTAGGGCAGACAGCCATGCTGAGTGTCCTCCATGCGCACACCGCGCTGTTGACTCAGCTGGTGTCGTTCATGGAGGGCATCTCATCGGGCATGTCTGACCTACAGAGGGGCAATAGGTCCATGGACTCCTCCCTGACGGCAGCAGTGTCCCTCCTCAAACGGTCCCTCACCCCTCCTGCCTTTGCTCCATCCACACTCCCCAGCACCTTACCCATCCCAGGCACACACACACTGGCACACACCAGCACACACACATCCAGCACACTGACACACACGCCAATGACAAAACGCACACGCAAGCACATTCAGGGGACTGAAGCCAGACTCACAGGGGATGGGGCCCTGGAACACACACACGCATCCACATGCACTGCGCAGTCCTCAGTTCCCTCTCCCTCCAAAGCACCCTCCCTTGCCTCACCTGCAACCCCAAAGTCACAGCAGCTCTTCCTCTGTGACCTCGGCCTCTTCCCCACCGATGAAGCTGCTCCAGCATCCCGGGGGAAGAGGAAGCCCACCCACACGGAGCAGAGTGCCCCTCGCCCCCGGACACCCTCCCCCAGGCGCAGACGGACTGAGGCCCCCACCCGCAAGTCCCCCCGGAGTGCTAAGAGCAAGACCCCGCCACCGCCCTGCAGCTCAGGCACAAGGTCTCCGTCCTCCATCCCTCAGGCCCCCACTGCACAGGTGCCCCCACCACACCCTGCCCCAGGTTCCCCCACCCACAGATATACCATCCCCAAGATGCTCCGGCCTTCTCCCCTGCCACTTGCTCTCCCAGCACCACACCCCCCGCTGCGCTTGTCTGTGCCACTGATGTGGTGAGGGTGTCCTCCCCTCTGTCCAACCCACCTTGCCTGTTCCCCATTCTCCTCCCCTGGAGGTAGGCACTGCAGTGGAGTCCACTACCGCCCTGTCTGACTTGGGCACTGCAGTGGCGGACCTGTCCACCCCATCTGCAGGGTCCACTGCAGTTGTGCCGGCACCCACGACATCTGTGTCATGCCCCCCAGTTGTGCCGGCACACACCATGTCAGACACCTCCACTGCAGTTGTCAGTGGCTCTCCAGCACCCACCACCCCTTCCCTGACTCCCCTGGTGAGCCCTGATCCTGTCCCTGCGGTGCCTGGCCTGCCCCCCGGTTGCCCCTCCTAGTGGATTGTCCCTGGTATTGTGCAGGCATGCGTAGGGTGACATCTGCCAGTGTCACCCTGTTTGAACTTTGACAATGGACTGGCCATTGGCCTTTGCTCTTTTTTCAGGACTTCGTTTGGCCTCAACACATATGCTGAATAAAGCAACTTTCTTTTCTCTAGTGCTCATGCTTCAGATGTACATGTTGTTGGTGCAGCTAACCATGCCCTTGCTGCAGTGATGGTGATATCTGGTCTCATGATTATGAAGTGTTACTGTGCAGGAACCCATGTGGTCCAGGGGGAATGTGTCCTATCATGTGGTGTATCCATGTCATCAATAGCAGCATCTGAGGGTGTCATGTGTTCAGTATTTGGCAATGGGTTTCCTACTTACATTGGCAATTTCACATCTGTGGCTTCCACCCCTGCACATCTGTTGTGCCTGCCATCGTTGCATTTGTCTACTTCCCTGACCGTGTTGCCATCTCCAGTGGACATGCAGGTTTGGGCATCAATGGGGAGGGACTCATCCGTGTAGTCAGTGCAACATTGCTATACAAGTGTGTTGGATCTGTGCTGATGATTCCGTTGGCACATCCATGACCAGGCTGATGTGATGGGAGCCCTCATTTGGTGCTAATTGTTGATTGTGTGACCAAGTGCTCAGCTGACATGATGGGGCCCTACTGAGGCAACATATGGCACAGCTTTCCTCACACAGGAGTGGAGTCCCCTCATGGCAGTGTGTACACGTGTGACATTGCCTGCGCCCAAGGTGTGTGTTGTATGTGCATGTCTGTGTGTTCACTTCCATTCATCTGCGCATGCTGTGATCCCTAGTGTTGTACCTGTTTGTGATGCTTGCTGACTTGAGCTATGTTCCCCCAAAGTCTTCTCCCTGTGTTCTCTGTGATGTGGGTGCATGGCACATTACTGGTCATCAGGGTGTCACCCATAGGTGTGTTTGCTGTCAGGGCAGAGTTTGTGTGCTGACGCAGATGGGTCACAGTCAGGTTTCCCTTTGGCACTTGTTGTTTGCCCCTGTCATGTGATTTCCAGTTTGTGTTATCTTTCAGTGATTGTGACACGTTGTGTGTGTGACTGCTGGCACTCCTTAGGGTCCGGGCTGCAATGTTGGTTGTTGTCTATGTGTGTTCTTTGTGGGTGACCTTGGTTTCTTCATTGGTGTGTGACTGTGGCTGGGATCCCATTGGTCGGTGTGGTATTGCCGTCATGTCCATGTACAGCGTAGTGTGCAGTGTGTCAGACATTCAGGAGTCTTGTTGAGTGTCCATGTGTGATGTGTTTCTACACCTTGGTTCCCACCCACCACCCTGGAATAGTAATGGGTGCATGTGCAATGTCACCAGTGCATGTGTACTTCACTGCTGCACATTGTTGGAGGTCGAGGGGTGTGGTGTTGAGTGTGTGCAGATGAGAGTTGTTGCCCGGCTAGTCCCCTGCCTCCATGTTGGCCTTGGCTTACTGGCCATGCTGATTGATTTGTGCTTGTGTAGGTGTGATGGTAGTTAGTTGCTCAGGACACCTGACTGTGGTTCACAGTGTGAACGACATTTAGCTTTGTCATCACAGTGGTATTTTTCTTCAGCCCAGGGTCACCACATTGTGGGGGCCCTGGGGGTGGTGCTGTGGTGTGTCTGTGACTTGCTGTGTCAGTTGTTGTTCCTACGTGCCTGTGTGACATGTGTGTTTTGTGCTCCCTCTCACCTGTCAATGCCTGCTTGCCCACATAGGGGATTTGGATCCATGAGTTACCTTAGTGTGGCAGTGTATGCACATCTGTATGATTGGTATTCAGCTCTCCTCATGTGTTGTGTTGTTGCCTGGGGACAATGGCACCCCCACCCCTCACCTGCTGTGTATGATGACAGTGTTGGTCTGCCTGTTTGTGTTTGTGCATCTGCACCACTGCATTGGCATATCTTGGGTGTGCCATTGGCTGTATGTTGTTTGGTGTGTTTCCCCTGCTGTCCCTGGGACTCCTAGGTCATCGGTCAGCACAGTGATCATGGTTTGTGTGTCCCATTGCTGCCATGGTATGGTATCTGTTCACCTCACATCTGCTGTCTCCACAGGGTATCTGCATTTGTGTGCCCATTGGTGCAAATATGTGGTTCTGCATTCTGATGGTCACTTCTGTCATTGTGTCATTGATGACTGTTGACGGTCTCAGCCACCATGGGTGTTGTTTGTCTGCACATGGCCAAAGGAATGTTTCATTTGCACTGCAGTATTTGGCTCCCCCAATTTATGTTGCAATGGGACACATACACTACTTTGCCACAGATGAGTTTTTGGTTCTGTGACCAGGAATGATCCATGCAGTTTGGCAGTTGCAGCTCTTTCTTTGTCAACAATTACCTTTTGGTCACTGTGATGATGAGGGTGTAGACCCCATTGCCACAATGGTCAAAATGTGCTTCAGCTATGGACCCCACACTTGCCTTTTGGTCACTGTGATGATGGGGGTTTAGACCCCATTGCCACAATGGTCAAACTGTGCTTCAGCTATGGACCCCACACTTACCTTTTGGTCACTGTGATGATGGGGGTTTAGGCCCCATTGCCACAATGGTCAAAATGTGCTTCAGCTATGGACCCCACACTTGCCTTTTGGTCACTGTGATGATGGGGGTTTAGGCCCCATTGCCACAATGGTCATGGGCTGCTTGCATTGTGGGTGCCACACACATATATGTGTGGCACATGTGCTAGGGGGTCACATTGTATGTTCAATGTCATGTTCGGTGTTGTAGGCATTTGACACAGCCTGCTCACACGCTTGTCATGGTGGTGGGGGGATGTCTTAATCTTGCATTCCCTAGGTTGTGGTGTGCTTGTTGTGTCATGCATTGTCCATCCTATGAGTGGGGGTGGTAGTAGTGGTAGGCATCCAGCCCCCTGGCTAAGGGTGGTGGTAGGCATCCAGCCCCCCTGGCTAAGGGTGGTAGTAGTGGTGGGCATCCTGCCCCCTGGCTAAGGGTGGTAGTGGTGGGCATCTGGCACCCCCTGGCTAAGGGTGGTAGTAGTGGTGGGCATCCTGCCCCCCTGGGTGAGGGTGGTAGTAGTGGTAGGCATCCTGCCCCCCTGGTTGAGGGTGGTAGTAGTGGTAGGCATCCAGCCCCCCTGGCTAAGGGTGGTGGTAGGCATCCAGCCCCCCTGGCTAAGGGTGGTAGTAGTGGTGGGCATCCTGCCCCCCTGGGTGAGGGTGGTAGTAGTGGTAGGCATCCTGCCCCCCTGGCTGAGGGTGGTAGTAGTGGTGGGCATCCTGCCCCCCTGGGTGAGGGTGGTAGTAGTGGTAGGCATCCTGCCCCCCTGGTTGAGGGTGGTAGTAGTGGTAGGCATCCAGCCCCCTGGCTAAGGGTGGTGGTAGGCATCCAGCCCCCCTGGCTAAGGGTGGTAGTAGTGGTGGGCATCCTGCCCCCCTGGGTGAGGGTGGTAGTAGTGGTGGGCATCCTGCCCCCCTGGCTAAGGGTGGTAGTGGTGGGCATCTGGCACCCCCCTGGCTAAGGGTGGTAGTAGTGGTGGGCATCCTGCCCCCCCTGGGTGAGGGTGGTAGTAGTGGTAGGCATCCTGCCCCCCTGGTTGAGGGTGGTAGTAGTGGTAGGCATCCAGCCCCCCTGGCTAAGGGTGGTGGTAGGCATCCAGCCCCCTGGCTAAGGGTGGTAGTAGTGGTGGGCATCCTGCCCCCCTGGGTGAGGGTGGTAGTAGTGGTAGGCATCCTGCCCCCCTGGGTGAGGGTGGTAGTAGTGGTAGGCATCCTGCCCCCCTGGGTGAGGGTGGTAGTAGTGGTAGGCATCCAGCCCCCCTGGCTAAGGGTGGTGGTAGGCATCCAGCCCCCCTGGCTAAGGGTGGTAGTAGTGGTGGGCATCCTGCCCCCTGGCTAAGGGTGGTAGTAGTGGTAGGCATCCTGCCCCCCTGGTTGAGGGTGGTAGTAGTGGTAGGCATCCAGCCCCCTGGCTAAGGGTGGTAGTAGTGGTGGGCATCCAGCCCCCCTGGCTAAGGGTGGTAGTAGTGGTGGGCATCCTGCCCCCTGGCTAAGGGTGGTAGTAGTGGTGGGCATCCTGCCCCCCTGGGTGAGGGTGGTAGTAGTGGTAGGCATCCTGCCCCCTGGCTAAGGGTGGTAGTAGTGGTGGGCATCCTGCCCCCCTGGGTGAGGGTGGTAGTAGTGGTGGGCATCCTGCCCCCCTGGGTGAGGGTGGTAGTAGTGGTAGGCATCCTGCCCCCCTGGGTGGGGGTGGTAGTAGTGGTAGGCATCCAGCCCCCTGGCTAAGGGTGGTGGTAGGCATCCAGCCCCCTGGCTAAGGGTGGTAGTAGTGGTGGGCATCCTGCCCCCCTGGGTGAGGGTGGTAGTAGTGGTAGGCATCCTGCCCCCCTGGTTGAGGGTGGTTGGCATCCAGCCCCCCTGGGTTGGGGTGGTGGCGCGCATTCAGGCCCCTGTGTGCATATGTGGCATTGGTGATGGGCATCCCGCCCCTATGGTGCTGCTGTTGCTGGTGTAAGTATATTCAGATTCCCAGTGTATGTGTGTGATGTGTCGTGTACGTGTTGTATGTGTTTTGTGGTTGGTGTCTGACTTACCTTCTGCGCCGTACGCGTCCGTGCCTGTTCCGGTAGTAGATGTAGAATATTGGTATGATCGGGACGAAGGGATTCATGGTTGGTTCGTGTCGTTCGTCCTTCTCGTTGCTTCGCGTCGTCCTCGCCGCTTGGCTTCGCTCCTCGCCGCTTCGCGTCGTCCTCGTCGGTGCTGTGTTCGCCTCGTAGCCGTGGATCGTGTTGTGGCGCGATTCGGAGCTTATGTGCGCCTCTCCCGGATGCTTTGACGTGCCGTGCGTAGCGACGGGTTCGGCGCGTACGGAAAGCGCATCGCACTTGTTTCGGCCGGACGGGGCTGCATTTTCCCTTCCGTGCGACTCGATTCGGCGTTTCCGGATTCGCCTCGGTCGGAGAACAGGACCTGGTTTGGGTGAGTACGGCTCGGCCGGGATTTTTGCTGTTGTGCGCATCGTACTTGCTCGTTCGGTGTACTGTACGGATCGGTCGGGAAACTGGCTTTCGCATGGCTTTTTTCCCGACCGAATAGTATTGGGTGCGCCTCCGACCGAGATCGGAATCGGCCCCTTAATCAATTAATAAAAATTAATAACTAATTAATAATAATTAATTACCAATTAATAATTGATTACCAATTATCAATTAATTAACAATAATATAATTATCAATACCAATTAATTAAAATAAATTATAAATTAATTGCATTTAAAATTACATGATGATTAATTAATCAATTAATAAAAATTAATCACTAATTAATTACCAATTATTGATTAATTAACAATTATATAATTATCAATAACAATTAATTAAAATAAATTATAACTTAATTACATTTAAATTACATGATAATCAATTAATCAATTAATAAAAATTAATAACCTATTAATAAAAATTAATTACCAATTATTAATTAATTAACAATAATATAATTATCAATACCAATTAATTAAAATAAATTATAACTTAATTACAATTAAATTACTTCCCACCCTATTCCCCAATAAACCCACAACCCGCTACAGAACTTAAACGCAAAAATAATTAAAATTAATTTATAATTCCTAAAAATTAATAATTAATTTAGTATAATTAAATTACTTCCCACCCTATTCCCCTATAAACCCACAACCCGCTACAGTACAAAAAAATAAAAAATAACTTAAAAAATAAATTTATTAACATATAAAAATTGTATACATATATTTTTAAACAATTAAAACACGTAACAAAAACACATATAACACATACATATTAAAAACATAACAAAATACATAACAATAATACAAATATCGATATTAGTAACATCGATATTAGTAACATCGATATATTTGATTTCGATATTACTAACTTCGATATTATTGACATCGATATTAAGTAATTCGATATTACTTACCTTAGGGTCGATATTCTGTCCATCGATATTCTGTCCCATCGATATTCTGTCCCTTCGATATTTAAACTTCGATATTATGGTATATCGAAATTTTATTTTCGATATTTTGACTGCCCACCCCCTGTCACACCCTGCATCTCCCTCCTCCGCTCTTCCTGCGGAGTAAGCTGCGCTGTTCACTGCCTTGCTACTGCTCTTCAAAACACCCACAACTCTCCCACTGAGCTGCCCATGACTTTTTTAACCCCTGTGTCTGCCACTGACACCACCTGCTAGGCGACCAACTCACCGCAGTGTAAGCCCCTTCCAGCTCCAACACTCTGCCTGTGACATCTTCCTCAAGAGTGTCCTCCATTTGCGCCACCTGCTGATCTGAGCCATTCACTACATTGAAAGAATTCTCTGTGGCCTTGGCTCTCCAGCATTCCATATGGTTGGCTCACGCCCTTGACCGAGTACTTCTAACCATCACCTCAAATTACATTGCATCTATTTTTTAGTGCCAGCCCCATTAGCTACTCTCTAAGATACATACTTCAGGCCATGCAACAGGCCCCCTCACTCCAGCACACGTCAATCAATCAATCAATCAGGGGTTTGTAAAGCGCACTACTCACCCGTTAGGGTCTCAAGGCGCTGGGAGGGGGAGGGGGGGCGGTTCCGTTGGGGTCATCTGAAGAGCCAGGTCTTGAGGTCCTTCCTGAACTGGAGCAGTGTAGTGCTTTGCCGGAGATGGAGGGGGAGATTGTTCCAGGTCTTGGCTGCGAGGTAGGAGAAGGTCTTTCCACCCGCTCTGGTCCTGTAGATTCATGGGACGGTGGCCAGGGAGAGGTCGGCTGTTTGGAGGTTTCTCTTGGGGGTGTGGAAGGAGAGACGGTTGTTGAGGTATTCTGGTCCGATGCTGTGAAGGGCCTTGTATGCGTGTGTGAGCAGCTTTAATGTTATTCTTCTTTCGACGGGGAGCCAGTGGAGATCGCAGAGGTGTTGAGTGATGTGGTTGTGCCGGGGAATGTCGAGGATTAGTCTGGCTGTGGCGTTCTGGACGGTCTGGAATCACGTGAATCTGTCCCACAGCGACACTGCCTGGCACAGCAGCTACTCCCTTGAGAAGCTCCAAAGCCCAAGCCTCCTTTTGTCCTGCAACTTTCCAGCTAACCTATTGCTTCAACATCTCTGCCCCAACCTCGTCAACTTTCTTTGCCAGACAGCACAGAGCAAACACGCCACACTCACAACTCCTACTCTTCCTGAAGAGTGCCTCCGAGGTCCGGTTCTACAATTAGCCCACCTTTCCTCCAGAATTCCAGCTACCAGTAGGTCCTCCCTATTCACATCTCTGAGCACCCTCAGCATCACCACTACTCAATTATCCTCACCCTCTCACCTTCTCAAATCTCCCTTGTACAGTACTCCTACTAACCTGATCAGGTTACAAACTCCTTACTAGCCCACCACTCCTGAACAGCATCTCCTACACAAGTTCCTGCTCCAACCATAACTTCTCATCTTTGAAGCCTTGTCTATAGCTAAATTGCTATCTGGCCTCACTGGGGCACATGGAAAAGGCAAATAAGAGGGCATTCCCCAGTGCACATGCCTTAACCTGTATTACCCCACCCCCTCCTCATCGAACCCAATCTCCTCCCAGCATATCTGCTCGAAGATACCATTTACCTGAAAGGCCAGGGGCCAAACCTCAACAGCCTCTTCTCCCAGGAAGTACCCCTTGAGGTAGTCCCTGTTCTCTTTACTCTTGGTTTCCTGCCCTAGACCAATCTGCCTACTGCCTAGGACCTGTGGGCAGTAGGCAGAAGGTGGGACCAATGATCTGCGCTACCCCAGAAACAGTTCGATCTTCTGCACTGCACTCCCTTGATCAAGGGATCCCATTCTTCCCTGTTAGGAAAGACTGGTCCATTGTGTTACGTAGCAAAGACATGCCATAGTAAGTGTAAATTACAGATTCAATTAGATTGTTTTAATACGTTTGCTTCTGTTGTTGAAATGTAATCTGACACTACAGCAATCCTTCATTCATCCACTCACATGAGTGCGTGCGATAATCCAAGGTAGGCTCCCAGCCACCTCAGCAACATTAGTGATTTTTTCCCTGCCCACCTCGCCATTGCCTCTGCTTCATTACCATCAAATGCACCAGTACATCACTGGGCTGTCTTCAACTGATGCTTAGTAGCCCACAAAAGGAACATAGTATTTTCTTTGTATAAACTTCTGAAGAATGTCTAGAACTGGCAAAACATTGGGATTACCCCACATAAGCAAAATATCATTAACACATCACAAGAACATCCAGTATTCTCTTTACTTAAGATACTGATGTGAAATCTATATCACACCAGAGTAGCCGTCTCACAGCATCTTAACTCTGTGCATCACTGTTCATCTCATAGATCAAGATAGAGTGTTTTCAGAAATATAGATGTTGCTCAGCTTGTTATTAAAGTGTAAAGTGGACCAGGTAGGTGGATTTAGAATGGCATCACGTAGAATTATACTGTGGACAATTGTAGCAAAGTAACTCTCATGTTCCATGTTTCTATTGAAAAGTATTTGGAAGTTAAATGGTATATTAATAAAAATTATGTTTTAAAAAAATCGTGTTTTCAGACATTAGTTTTATATGTGAAAAGGTATGAAAGTTTTGTCAGAGTTTCTCCAAGAAAGCAAAATAGGGGAAACTGTTGGATCTATGTAACAGGACGGTTTTCCCGCTTCAGAAATACAACTTCATACCTCCTCCTGTGTGTCTCCGTGGGATTTACTCTATGTCCCTCCTCATCCTCTTTCGTTACAGAAACATCTTGTCAAATATGGCCGATCCAGCCCTGGAGGCAATCACTTGGGCCTATATTAATGTACGCGCACACTGCCTTATTTGTCCCACCTATCAAAACGGCCCTTTCTATATATTCTTGGGTTACATAAGTGCACACAGTTTGTCGCTCATTCCAATGTCTCCAGTTTTACCTTCACCTCATCTTCTGCTCTATGCGTATTTCTCTTCTCTGTGCCTATTCTTACCTTACTTTTATCTGCCTATCACATCGTTTTATTCTTATTAAGACCTTCTTCTTCCTCACTCAATCATCTGCGCCTTTCTATAGGCATGACTTGTCACAATTTTGCATGGACAGTGTCATTATCTCTGGGTGGTCTTTACGTTCTTTACATTCCGTGTACTCTACTGTCATGTTGTGTGGAAGTGCCCCTTAGGTACACTGCCAAGAGAACCACCCGGGCCTCTGCCAACTCCACCTGACAGACTTCTCAACTCTTATTTATTTATTTATCTAGTTTTTTATAGCACAAACTTAACCCGAAGGCATCAGAGCGCTTACAGAGTTAGCACAGCAACAGTTACACGAATTACATAAAAAGCAAATAAAAGTACATAGCAACAGTATAAAAAGAGGTATACGATAGACAGCAGTATATGTGAATGATACACGAGTTACACAAAAAGCAAATAACAGTACATAGTAACAGTGTAAAAAGAAGTATACGATAGGCAGCAGGATTTGTGAACAATATAGCAGCAATTGCACGAGTTACATAAAAAGAGTAAATAGAAGTACATAGTAACCGTATAAAAGAAGTATAAGATAGATAGTAGGATATGCAAACGCAATAGTTCTGAGGTAGTTATGGTAGGGAGTTGCAAAGGTGGGGAGAGTAGAGCCACAGTTTTTCCCCAAGGTAGGGATACTCAAATATTAGATGGAGGGAGTAGGGTAGGAGCATCAGGCCAATTGGATTGTTTAGCGGGGAGAGTTTAGGTATTTATTGAGAAGTTTAAGTTTCTTCTTGAAATGAGGGAATGAGTGATTGTCATGTAAATCCTGAGGTAACGAGTTCCAGATTCTGATAGCATTCCGGGAGAAGGAGCAGGTGCACGATTTTTCTTTCTTCAATTTGGGCGGAATCAGGAGTAGACTGTTTGAGCTTCGAAAAGGTTTCCTTTGGCCAGCTTTAGATGGTTTGTTTGCGAGGTAAACTGTTTTTTCTGTGTGGAGCGATTTGTGGGTTATGCAAGCAGTTTTGAATATACATCTTGTCATACATAAGTCAGTATTTCTCTGCAGGTCTCCTAATTAGGGTGTGCTCTTTCCTCTGTAGCCTCACTGTGACAGTGACATGGTGACCTGTCACCACGCTTGCAATGAGGGGTAGCTCACAGCCTCCTTGACACAAGCACCTAAACGTGTGTCTGTGGGGCCCATTGGGGAATCGCTTGTTAAGCTTTGTTCTCATATGATCCTGCTCCTTTCTAGCTGTCCACATTTTTTTGGTCTTGTCATTCTCTTCGCCTATCTTTCCCCCATTCCCCATTCTGGCTAGTGGGTGTCACATGGTTCACTGCTGCCCTCTTCCATTCTCAATTGACATTATCCTCTTGCTGCCTTTATTTCCTTATTCACGCTGCCTTCATACTTCTATGCTAATGACTCTCACATGATTGTCTCTTGTTACTCTTTCACTCAGTTCCTCCATTACATTACCTGCTGTCCAGGTCATTTCTGTGTCCTCTCTTTGTGGCCAGTATCATTCAAATCTTTCAAAACAGAAAGCTTTTTTGTGCATTGCTCTACCCATTACTTGCCCCCTCTCATTCCTTTTCCCTACCTGCACTTTCTGCACTGTAATGTACTTCAGATTGGGGTACTTTCAACAAATTCCACTCCTTTTCGTCTCATATTTCCTCTCCCACACCAGCAGTTTTCAATAGTAAAACAGCTGTAATGTATTGGCTCCCATGTGCATTCTGAATTCTATGCTGTTATAATGTTCAACTGCTTGCATGCTATATCCACACCCACATGTACACTGAACAGACAATCCTTTTGAGTGTTGGCTGTTTTCAGGCTATTTTTATGCAACACATTGAAAGTTAATAAAGGAAGTTACAGGACTGTAGAGTCTTTAAGGATTGAGTGCACCATTCCATAATCTTTTTTTCTCCATGAGCATCAGAGACACATGCTGACCAAGGTACCAGAAACCAAGCAACTGACAAATATACAACCCTGCACTACAGAACAATCAGCAACGTCCTTCTTCACACACATCCATTCACAGTTTGGTCTCTGTAGATCCTAAATTAAGTCTAGGTGCCACTAATCCATATACTCCATTACTAAACTATGGGGTATATGTACAAGAACTGCGGCTAACTAACGCTAGCGTTAGTTAGCTGCAATTTTCTTACCGCTGCGTCCCGCCGAAAACTATCGCCATGGTACCGACATATTTAAAATATGTCGCTACATGGCGATAGTTTCTCATCGCGGCAGGAATTGTCCACGTTAACACCTGCGTCATGGCGATAAAAATCTTGCCGCCAACGTAAAAAAAGTGACGGCCAGCCAGTCAGTGATCAAAAAACACACACTAATCAGTGTGACGCCACTTTTTTCACGTTTCGCGAGAAAATTAACTACAAACCGCTCGCAAAGTTCACAAAACACCCAAAAAAAATAGAAGAATAATCTTGGAGGAAGCTGGACCCAGTCATGCAGGAGAGAACAACCACCCTAACCCCTCAAACAGCTAGGAGGACCAGCCAGAGACGAAGAGGACGAGGAAAACCAGGTTCAGCCAGCAGGAAAATGACATCCTTATTGCCGAGGTGACAGACAAACAACAACAGCTCTTTGTCAGCTCCACTGTCATTGGGGACCAAAAATGCAATATGGCAGTCCATTGTAGCCAAGGTGAATGCTGTAGCAGAGGTCAAGAGGACAGTGACCGACTGCAAGAAGTGCTGGCATGATGCGAAGCGCAAGACCAAGCAGAAACTGGCCAACAATCACCAGGCAGCACTGCAGACCGGAGGTGGGAGTCCAGCGCCACAGGGGGAGCTGGATGCCTTGGAAGAACAGGTGTCCGTGGTCATCTGCGAGGAGTCGGTGGTTGGAGTCCAGGTTCAGGATAGTGCTGAACATGACCAGCTACATCAGCAACAGGGTGAGTAACAACCAGGGTCTGGGGGGAGGGGGGTGGGCACTAATGTCACTTATGTCCAACTTAATATCCCTCAGTGTGCACCAAGACTGTCTGCAGATCGATTTCCACACACATTGGTCCCTGGCGGGATAGAGGCATGTCACCGTAGTCGTTGAATACATATAAAGACACATACCGGTGGTTTCACTGACCTTGAATTCTGCCATAAAAAACTTTCCTAAGATAGAACCAAAATGATATGCATTAGTCTAACAAATAAGGGCAACATGAACACGCAAAGTGCCAAATTGCCTGGAGAGTTTGCAGAGTGTGGCATTGGCCTCCTAGGTAGAACACCACGCTCAGCCAAATTGTCAACACAGGGCAGCATATCATTGACAACAATGAGATGCAGCCCTGTGGAATTCCCATCTCTGTGGCCCAACTCCACAGGCCCACAATGATGCCAGAACACATGCAGTATTGTGCAGGGGTGCTTGTGTTGTGTGGAAGATTGTGCATGTGCAGTAAAGTTCCCCTACATGTACAATCTCAAACTCTACTCAGACACCCCTGCACAATACTGCATGTGTGCTGGCATCAGTGTGGGCCTGTGGAGTTCGGCCACAGAGATGAGAGGGCAGGGTAATGGGTGTTGTGTTGGGTGTCCACACTGCAACACCCATAGAAAAACACGCTGCCCTATAATCACAAGGGTGAGGACAATAGGAGGCTAGTAAGAAATGTATGCAAGGAAAAACATGATCCCTAACATGCAAATATATATGAAATCAAATTTCCCAAACGCTTTTGATCTTTCCATGTGTACTGCATTGTGCATTACCATTCTTGAGACACACATACAACAGCACCTCCCCTTTACATTGCAGAGGGAGAAACACCACCTCCTGTGCAGCAGCCTGTCCCACTCTTCACTGATGAAGATGAAGACATCTCAACCATCGACCAGGACACCCTCCTAGACCTGCTCAACTCCATT
This sequence comes from Calotriton arnoldi, assembly GCA_963921515.1. Classification (NCBI taxonomy): domain Eukaryota; kingdom Metazoa; phylum Chordata; class Amphibia; order Caudata; family Salamandridae; genus Calotriton; species Calotriton arnoldi. Next base: position 780 of record CAWUFW010027355.1, on the reverse strand, counting down.
GGCAGCCCATCTCCGGAAGCGGGGACATCCAGCAGCGTCGTGGAAGCTCCACCACCTGCCCAAAACACACAGCAGCAAGCACCTACCACCACAGCTGTCTCCCAGGACCTTGAGGACCCACTTCTTACATTTCAACGTCGTGCTGTAGAGGTCCAGCAGGAGATGACTGGTCAGGTGCGGGTGGGGTTTGACAGCCTGGCAGCCAAACTAGATGGCGTCCGTGGGTGTCTCAGTCCCATTAGGGACCACCTAGAGTCCATCACAGGCACCCACAGTCCGCTCCATACTCTCCAGCATTCCATGGCTGACATCGCTGGAGTACTGACTCAGAGACAAGAACAACTGTCCAGTCAAAGTGGCTCCAGCGATGTCACCAAGGAGTTGTGTGAAATGAGAAAGATCACAGCGAACATGGAGCGGATGCAGGCCTCACACTTGGAAGCCATGGCTGCATACTACAGAGACGTTGCTGGAGTCTTGCAAGCCCTGCAGCTCATCATCACTGCAGTCATGCCTCATCATGTGGAACAGATGAATGCTGCTGCTACTTCCACATCCACCTCCCACCCCCCTGATGTGTCACAGCCTCACAGTGCTCCAGCCAATACACCACCACGCACACGGGAGGCACATGACACATCAGAGGAGGGAGATATGGATGAATCCACATTCCTGCGAAAAAGTCAGCGGTAGCATTAATCTGGTCCAATGGACAGTTTCTGCTTGGATCTGTGCTTACCATCATGCATCGGAACACCATATTCCACTGTCCTATGAATG
>CAWUFW010027354.1:0-27354 GCA_963921515.1 Calotriton arnoldi | reverse complement strand
CGCACAGGGGTACAACGGCGTACCCGCACACATTGAAAGCAATGGGCCGGCCGGAGGCACCGATCGGTCCATTGCAGTTCAACGCGCACAGGGGTACAACGCGTGCCCGCACACATTGAATGCAATGGGCCGGCCGGAGGCACCGATCGGTCCATTGCAGTTCAACGCGCACAGGGGTACAACGCGTACCCGCACACATTGAATGCAATGGGCCGGCCGAGGCACCGATCGGTCCATTGCAGTTCAACGCGCACAGGGGTACAACGCGTACCCGCACACATTGAATGCAATGGGCCGGCCGGAGGCACCGATCGGTCCATTGCAGTTCAACGCGCACAGGGGTACAACGCGTACCCGCACACATTGAATGCAATGGGCCGGCCGGAGGCACCGATCGGTCCATTGCGGTTCAACGCATCACTGTATATGTGACTGGCATAGGTCAGCATGCCTGTCTCAGATGGACATATGCCAGCCACAGATAGCTCCCAGGGAGTGAGGGGCACACCTACATCACGACAGCCTGTCCAAACCTTATCATAAGGCATGTAAGGCTGCATTTCCTATTGTGTGTATGTTGGTGTACATGTTGTCCTGTGGGTGTCACCTGTGGGCAGCCACCCCCAGGCTGTGCACATGTTCATGGGGACAGGATCCTGGGTGTTACGTGTACGTGACCACTGTGATGTGCAACTGTTCATATCTGTGCATGTGTCATGGTCACATTTCACAGTGGTGTTTGTGTATGTCATGTCACATACCCCGTGAGTCCCATGTGGGACGGTATGTTTGAGCCAGGGTGTCCCAGTGGCACAATAGTGATGGCCCTCCACAGTCTTTGTGCATGTAGTGTTTACAATGTCTCTGATTTCATGTGCACAATGGGAGACAGTCTCCACATCCACGTTGTGTGTGCATGGACTCTGATGTTGTGCGTGTGTGTCACAGACGTCCATGGCTCTCCTGCCATGGCAAGTGTGGCCACTACCTGTGGGGGTCATGTTTGTTTTGCTGTGGTGTACACATGATACTCCAGGTGATGCCAGTGTCCATGTGGCATTACAGGGTCCCTGGGAATGTGCCTGTCGTTGAGCTGTGGTGCCTGGGGCACATCTGTCCTCACATGTCACTGTGGGGGGTGACTGTGACACAGCATCATGATATCCAATGGGCCAACCTGGGACAAATTGATGCCACCTGTAGGACCGTGTTGACAGATGTTGGCCATGTATGTACCATACATGTCGTTCCGGTACTGCACACTTCATGTAGTTGTGCCTCATGATGATGTATGTTGGGATCTTGAGTGTGTTCAATGCCGCATATGTGGGGTGACTGACGATCTTGCTTACTTCTCCTCTGCACTGCAGGGCTCCTGCTGTCCATCGGCCATTCCCAGACCTGGCAACGATGGTGGAACGGGACAGCATCCGACGGTACCGCTTCACCAGGCAGCTGATTGAGGATTTGGCAGTGCAGTTGTCCCCACATTTGCAGCCTGGCCGGCCGTATCCTACAGCGCTGACCCCCAAGGTGAAGGTGATGGCAGCCCTACACTTCTTTGCCACCGGTACCTTCCAACATACTGTGGCGTCTGCTGGTGGGATGTCACAGACCATGTTCAGCCGTGTGCTCCGCGATGTTTTGGCGGCAATGTTGCTCTTCCTGAACCGGTACATCTATTTCCCTAGACTGCGACGACTCACTGACGTGAAGAGTGACTTTTATGCCCTGGGGAGGATGCCGCATGTCATTGGCTCCATTGATGGGACACATGTGGCTTTGGTACCACCACAGGCCCAGGAGCAGGCCTACAGGAACCGCAAGCACTACCACTCGGTCAATGCACTGGTGGTGTGTCTTGCAGACATGACCATCACACACGTGTGTGCCCGTTTCCCTGGTTCAGCACACGATGCCTTTGTGATGAGGAGTAGTCGCATCCCCAGGTTGATGGCACAGATGCAGAACCAGCGTGCCTGGCTTGTCGGTGTGTACTGACTTTGTGCCATTGTGTGTGATCTGATCTGTAGTATTCCGCCCACTTTTCCAAGTCAGCTGATGTGCACTTGTCTGTCCGTAGGTGACTCGGGATACCCCAACATGCCGTGGTTGCTGACACCCCTCAGGAACCCTGTGACACCTGCCCAGATGCGCTACAATGAGGCACATGGTCGGACCAGGAGAGTGATTGAGCGGACCTTTGGTCTCCTGAAGAGCCGCTTCCGCTGCCTGGACAAGACCGGAGGGTCCCTCCCATATGCCCCTGCGAAAGTGTGCAAGATTATCATCGTCTGCTGCATGCTACACAACCTGGCAGTGCGGAAGGAGTTGCCTCTCATCCAGGATGACGATGACCAACATCCGCCACCTGTGGAGGATCCTGGCCTGGACCACGATGCCAGTGACGACGATGATGATGATGATGGTGATGGTGATGTCCGCACACAGCTCATCACCAACTTCTTTAGCTGAATGTGAGTATCCTGAGGTGTCATGTGAATGATGTGAGTTGGCATGATGTGTGGGTGGTGCTCTGGTGCTGTTGGAGTGTGTCCATGGGCTACTTGACAGGATGTGTGTTGCGATGTGTGGTGACAGGTGGGCTGTACTCCCCAACAGTGTTGACATGCTAACTTGGTTCTGGGTGGGTATCTTGTAACATGTATTGTGCATGAGTTTTGCTGATCTGTCCTGTACTGCATTGCTTTTGACTGTGTGTCATTTCTGTCCTTCACAGGGTACTTTCAGATTCGTTTGGTCAACTGTGTCCACCGACGACGTGATTGCACATCCAGGCTGGTAGCTGTTGTGTCCCTACAGGTGATGTGCGCCACACCCATGGACTTCCTTCCGTCTACAGTTGTTGACTGTGTGCCCGCTACCAGGTGGGGTTACCTTGCATCTGTAGTGGTTACGGCATGTTGCTACTGTGTAATAAACCTGTGCTTCACTTAGTGATGTGCGTTGTCTGTGGTCACACATTTGACTGCCATTTGCTTACTGCACCTGTGGGCTACTTGACTACAACTGGGAATGGGTGTGGTGTCTGTGCATTGCACCGTCTTCCCTGGCAACATCAGTGTAGGCAATGAGTCAGATGGCCTAGGTGTTTATGTGTTGTGTACCCCTGGTGGTGTGTCTCCCTCATATGTGTCACGTTGCCTGTACTCACATGCCTGTGTTGTCCTTGCTGTTGCAGTTCGCATACACAGTGTAATTTTGCAGTTCATCATCCCCATAACAGCACCCACGTTGGAATCACGACAGAGGCAAGTATGGTGTATTAGTGTGTTTATTGTGATACATCTGTGTTAATAGTGCATAGGATGGGTTGTGCTGTACATGAATCTTGCAATCCCAAGTTCCTAGGTGAATTGAAAGTCCAGGTAGACAGGATCCCCAGTATCGGGGCCACAGTTGTCTGACACATTGTTCCAACTTGTACTCCCCATGCAATGTGTGGGAGTAGTGTTGCCACCAACAGGGTGAACAGTCTGTGCACAAAGGCGAAAATCCAGAACAGGTTCAGGCTTCCTGGGAGTTGCGCTTGGCCATCAGCCTCTCACTTTCCCCTCCTCGGACGACCCCTCTTCTGAGGGGGGCCCTCAAGTGCAGGCTGCTGCGGTGCAGGGGACTCTCCGCCAGAGTCCTCCTCCCTCCCTGTGGCAGTTGCAGTTTGTTCTGTACCAGATGTTGTTGGCACACAGGGAGGTGTGGACTGGTTGCTGTTCATCTGGCGGAGGCATTGTAAAATGTCCCTGTGCACCGCCGTCATCTCATGTAGTACATCCCACTTGGACTCCAGGCGGGACATGTGGGAGTCCACACGTGACATGTGTGACTCCACGTGGGACATGTGGGAGTCCAAGCGGGCATGATGGGCAGCCTGCTGCTGTTTGATGTCTCTGAGGAGCCCCACTACCTGGCTGAGCTCTCCGGTGCTGGACTGGTACGCATCAGCTATGCGTACCAGTTGTGGGTCTTCATGCACACCAGCAACGTCTGCAAGCAGCGACCTCTGTCTCCCACCCCTCCCACCACCCCTGCTGACATGTGCAGTGTGTGCAGTTGCACGCACAGATGACCCTGGTCCACCTTGGGGGTTGGTGGTGGTGGTGGTGTCCATGGCCCCAGGTTGGTCCAGGGTCACTGCGCTGGTGTTGCTCCTTATTCCGTCCATGTCGGCAGGGATGGTATTCGTGGTGACAGTCGTTGGAGGGGTGGGTGCAGGGGGTGCAGCTGGTGGACCTGCTGGTGCTGCAGCTGGTGGTCCTGCTGGTGCAGCATGTTGACTTGCACCGGATGTGCCAGGTTGTTCATCGTCCGAGGAGGACAGAGGCTGTACGACGCCAGTGAGCTCGGCATCCTCTTGAGCCTGGGACTGGGACTCCTCAGCGTCTGCTGCTGTGTCCCTATCATCACCTGTTTTTGGGAGACACAAACAATGTATGTCATGTTTCTGCAGGCATCAGTGGTTGACACACCTGACAGTTGTGACTGTGCCTCGGGGTGCGGGCCTGTACATTGTATTGTCCTAAGTCGTCACAGTCAGGGGTTGATATTGGTGTGGCACATTGTCCTGCATTATTTGGGCATTTCTATGTATTCTCTGGGGTGTGAACATAGTCTGCATTGATTGTGTTTGGTTGACAGCCAGACCTCCTTCCCACCCACCCACCCAGCCAGTCAGTTATCCCACCATGGAACGTGCTTGCATTGCAGGGAGTGTAAGTTGTCTCTCAGGATGTCAGTCAGTGGTGCCCTGCTGTTTGTTGGTGCACAGTTGGCAACAGGGCCTTGTGCTCCCCACAGCAGTAGCCAGTGTCAGCCATCTTGTGAGTCCTTCTCCACTCCCTGTGATGTGAGCATGGTTCAGGGTGGTGTTGATGGGACAGTTGTGAGGGTGAGCTATGTCTGTGACTACGACTCCCATCATGCTATTGCCTCCACCCCCTTCCCAGCATGCCCATGCTTCCTTCCTTTGACTCTGCTTCCCTGTGGGGTGGGCTGGCTGTGCTGACAGGATGGCTGGGAGTGTTGTCCTGGCAGTTGTTTGGCTAAGAGTCCCAAGAGTGTCCCTGTGCTTCACACAACATAACCCAGGGTGGTGGTGCTTTGTGGGATCTTGTGTTAGGATGGAGGGCATTGCATTCTACCAGGTGGGTACTGTGGAGTTTGTGTTGGGGGGGTGAGGGGAGGTGCTGGTGACTATAGTCAGTGCTGCTAGTCCCCCTTCCCACCCAGCCAGCCAGATATCCCACCATGGAACGTGCTTGCATTGCAGGGAGTGTAAGTTGTCTCTCAGGATGTCAGTCAGTGGTGTCCTGCTGTTTGTTGGTGCACAGTTGGCAGCAGGGCCTTGTGCTCCCCACAGCAGTAGCCAGTGTCAGCCATCTTGTGAGTCCTTCTCCACTCCCTGTGATGTGAGCATGGTTCAGGGTGGTGTTGATGGGACAGTTGTGGGGGGGCAATATGTGTGACTGCGACTCCCATGATGCTATTGGCTACACTGACTTGGCCAGCATACACAGAATTCCTTCCTTTGAGTGGTCTTCACTGTGTGTTGGTGTTGTTGTGGTGGCTACATGTGTGGATGTGTGTGTTAGTTCTATTTGTGCCACTGCCTAGCTGTAGTTGTGGTTGTGTTTGTACATGTGTTGGCACAGTTGGATGTGACTTTTTTGATGGCATGTGTTGTGTTTATCTGACTGACATACACATTTTGGGATGATTCTGTTCTAGTTGCTGTGTAATTGCTATGAGTGCATGGTTTGACTCTCCCCTTGACAGTGATGTGTGTGTTTTGTGGCAGTTTATTGTGTACATTTGTTGTGTACTCACCAGGCTCTGGGATGTCCTCTAGTCCATATACGCTCACTGGCGGAAGGATGGCCCGCACCTTCTCCTCCCAGGGCCTGAGGTATATTGGCTTGGCAGGAGGGCCACTGCCGGTGTGTTGGCTGTTGATGTAGTCTTTCTTGAGCATGTCCCGTACCCTCCTGCGCACGTCATACCACCTGTTCTGGATGTCCGTCTTTGTGCGCCGACATGGTGATTGGGCGTTCACCCTGTTGATGATCCTCTCCCACATCTTGGTTTTCTGCGACATGGGGGTCTGTTGGACCAGAGTGCCAAACAGCTGTGGCTCCACCCTGAGGATCTCGTCTACCATGACTTCCAATTCACTATCTAGGAACTTGGGATTCTTCTTGGGGGGCATGGTGATGGGTGGTGATGGTGGGTGATGTGTGTGTTGGTGTGCAGGTGAGGGTGTGTGGGTGTGTGTTGTGCTGGGTGTATGTGAGGTAGGTATTTGTTGGTGTGTTGATGGTGTGTGTCTTGTGTGAGGGATGAGCTGTGGGTGTGTGGTTGCTTTCTCTTGGGTGCTGGCAGTGAAATGGCATTTGCAAAGGCTCATGGTAGTGATTTGTGTCCTTTATATAGGTGGAGTTGTGGGTGTGTCTTTGTTCTCTGTCCCCACCCCCCAGTATTTATTGGCTTGGTAATTGCTTGTTTGGCCTTTTTTTGGTTGATTTTTCCTTTGTGCTGTTTGTGTATGTTGGAAACGTTCTTGTGACCGAGTCGGACCCTGCATTGGTCTCGTACGGTGTTTTCCGTTTCGTTCACGCTGTGTTTGTGCAGTTTTGTATGCTGCGTACGCGTCGGTCGCGGTGTATTGTGTTGCTTCGGCTCGGTTTTGTATGCGTGTCGGTCGTACGGCTTGTCCTCCGTCCGACTCGGTCGTGTTTTCGCGCCTTGCATCGTACTTTGCGGTTTGGAGTTGGCGGGTACGATTCGGTCGGATTTGTTCCGGGTGCGTGTCGGTCGGTTGGATTCGCGTGTTTTTCCGGCCGGATTGCTATTTTCCGAGCGGCTCGGTCGGTCGGCTTGGTTTCCTAACGTATCGGTCGGATTTATCGCGGCTTGCATCGTACTTGGCGTGTCGGGCGCCACTGGTACGTGTCGGTCGGTAATTTTTCCGGCTCCGTGTCGGTCGGTGCTTTTTCCGGCCCGAATCGGAATCGACCCCTTTGTTTCTGACCCAAGAATGAATTACCATTTCATTAAAAAACCGACTGGAGGTTTTGCACATTCACACCCTGCCTATGCTCCACCTGCTGTTTACTTACCAGTTTGTCAGCAGCGATTACCCAAACATCAAACCTGTTGGTTGTAATTTGCTATCCGTTAACTCGGCTCAAGGGGCACGGTGAAAATCTGGTATCTCCCCAAATGTGCATGCCTGTCAGATGCCTGCTCAATATATAAGTGGTTGGTGCATCTGTAAGGTCATTTGTAAGGCCTTCAGGGGTGGAGTGGAGCAGTTGCTTGGGACGCAGAGTCTGGGTTTGTGATAAATGTAACTGACTCAGTGCCAGCCCATTAGGCTTTTCAAGTGCCCTGGTGTTCAAATTCCCATAGAGCCCAGTCTGCTTAGTGTGCCTGCAGACCATTGATCTTTAAGAGGCATGCGATGGCTAGACAGGCGTCAGTAGACAATGTAATGAGTTAGCTGTGCAGTTATTTGATCCGGCGTGTGCCGGATATGTCGCACCCATGCGCTTACGCCGGGAGTGGCGAAGCGCAGTTAATAAATGGGGGCGTGGTCGCACGAGGCCAGTTGCTACCCAACTGTTATACTGATTGTCAGTGTTTGTAATTCCATTAGGCCCCAGTATAATTAGCCCGAGTTACCTTACTGCGCAGCGCCTTAAACTGGCGATGAGGACGGAGCCGTACTCACGCTCCCACACAACCGCTGCAAGACCAGCGTCACGCCCCAGAGATCGCGCCCACTAGCTGTGCACCGGAAAGAAGCAGGAATGCTATCCCTGCTCCCTTGCACCCACGGCGGCTGAAACTTGTGAAGGAGGCGCCGGACTGGGGACAATAAGCGCCAGAAGCAAACCCAAGCCGGTAAGAGCACGCCCCTCCCCCCCCTGATTGAGATAGGAGCTCATTCCGGGCCTGCACGAAACGTGCTACCTCGCTTGAGGCAGCTCAGACGTGGGTGAGCCAACAACCACGCACATGGGTACCGGCCCAGGAAGGCTAATCCCAGAGAGGAGGGAAGTGAGAAGAGAGAAAAAAAAAGCATATGCAGTCTGGAGGCACAGCAGTAGAAACTGAACATAGCCTCACCCCACTGCTAGAGGAGAAAGAAAGTAAACTACCAGGGAAACAAATAAAGGCAAGACACAAAAGCCTGGCACCCTACAAGCCCAGGACACTCACCCTGGCAGGGCTGGAAAGTGAGAGGGCGCCACCACCACATCTACCACTCACGTAGCAAGGAAGAGGCAGCGCAGGAAAACAGGAACGACATAAGAAGGGAGCATGCGGCGATAAGCACACACACCACCCACTGCAACGTGAAAGCAATACCCAAGCAGTCAAGCTGAGAGATAACCACGACTACATTCAGCCAGCTACGCACGTCGTCACGCAACACGCCACCACAGGAGTACTACCTCCATTCAGTGAAGCAGCTGACCCTACCACCGCGTCCCCACGGTGGAAAATGTGGTTGGGGCGGTTAGAGAAGTACTTCATGGTAACAAGAGAGACAGATGGAGCAGTAAAACGCTCACTGTTACTCCACTACTCAGGAGAAAAAGTGTACCTCCTGTTCAAGCACCTACCAAATAAAGGAGCACCCACCGACTACGAGGCTGCTGTGACGGCGCTCAACGCACACTTAGACCCACAGTTGAACCCGGATTTCGAGAGATTCAAGTTACGCTAGGCCTGACAGAGGGAAGGAGAATCAATCGACGCGTTCTACGCAAGGTTGAGAGAACTGGCGAGCACCTACCAACAGATGACCGAGCCACAGAAGAAATCTGCGCCCAGCTAATCCAAGGTGTCCGCAGCAAGGTATTACGTGGATTGATCCTGAGGCAACCGAACACACCCCTTAATGACATATTAGTCCTGGCCAGGACACATGACCTCTCGGCAGACAGAGCTGATGAAATGGACTTGGCCCTGACGCAGACAACAGAGAAGAGCACGCCCGTCAAGACGGAGAGAGCTGGCGCTGTAAGAACGCGAGACAGAGGGAGTGCGCAGCGAGCCCATCACCCCAAACCCCGAAAGGCCAATGAGGGTACTGCGGGCGCGAAGAACACCCTGTCTAGGCGTGCCCCGCACAAGGTCGTACATGCTCCCACTACGGGATCCCGAACCATTTTGCGTCAGTGTGCAGAAGGAAACACCAATGTAAAGACAGTAGAGTGGGTAAGCCAATGCGGAGAATAGTGTGCCAACTATTGAGTGCCTCCCTTGCAACGTCGAGCAACGCAAAAGGAAACAAACAGGCCACCTATCGAGTAGAAGACACGTCCACAGAAGACGATGAAGTTGAGACGTACCTGGTCTCCTTCACACAGGAACTCAAGAAACGGAGGAGGCCGTAGCCCACCTGCACCCTGAAGGTAGCCGGGTCGGAGGTGAAGGCTGTCATTGACACTGGTGCCTCCGTGCACGTTATGGGAATCCAGCAATATAACCGACTGTGACCCAGGCCTGAGCTTACACAATCCAAGACAAAGATCTTTGCTTACCGAAGCAGCTCACCCCTGCCACTAAGGGGGAAAATGACCATGCCGATCCGGTCAGAAGACAACAAAATCATGACAGTTGTCCACGTCATTGACCAGGAGGCTGACACGTTACTCAGCAGCCATGCCGCCAAGGACTTAGGTTTGGTGATGTTCGCGAGGAGCGTGCGGGTGAACCAGACAGAAGAGCTGCTGAGCCAGTTCGCGGACCTCTTCAAGGGACTGAGATGCATCAAGAGGGCCCCAGTAAAGCTCCATATCAACCCAGCAACCACCCCCATGGCTCTTCGCCACAGACGAATCCCCTTCCACCTCAGGCTGCTAGTGGAGCGGGACCTACAAAAGCTAGAAGAACAGGGAGTCATCGAGAAGGAGTCCGGACCCACTCCCTGGGTGTCCCCCATGGTCATAGCAGAGAAGGCGCGGCAACCAGGGAAAATCAGGCTGTGCATCGACAAGCGCCTTCCCAACAAAGCAATCCATAGGGAGCGCCACATCGCACAAACAATGGATGACATAGTGGCTGACGTCAACGGGTCTTGATGGTTTTCTAAACTGGATCTGAATGCGGGATACCATCAGTTGGTCCTGGCCAAGGAAAGCAGATTCATTACTACGTTCAGCACCCATCTGGGGCTGCGACAGTACAAGCACCTCAATTTTGGAATATCCTCCGCAGCGGAAGTCTTCCAAGACGCAGTACAAGAGATCCTGACGGGTCTACTGGGGGTGCTGAACGTAAGTGACGACATCCTCATCCACTCGACCACTGCGGGTGAGCACTATCAGCATCTAAGGGCAACGCTGAAACGACTCCAAGAACGGCGTCACCCTTCACAGGGAGAAGTGCCTCTTCTTTCAAAGGGAAATTGAATTCTTTGGCTACCTCTTCAACCAGGAGGGAATCCAGGTGGACCCGCGGAAGTCCCAGGCCATCAAGGACACACCGCCCCCCTCGATGGTGTCAGAAGTACGCAGCTTCCTGGGGAAGGCCACATACTGTGGCCGGTTCATCCCCGATCTGGCCACCATCGTGGAACCTCTCCGGAACCTCACTTGCTCTAACGCCACGTGGAGGTGGGGACAGCAAGAAGAGGCGGCTTTCCAGAAATTCAAAAGTGCCCTCCTTGACCACACCACGTTGGTATACTTCAATCCTGCCAAACGCACGGAGCTCCTTGTCGGCGCCAGCCCAGTGGGTCTCGGGGCGGTGCTCGCCCAAGAGCAAGAACCTGGAAGATGGGCCTCGTTAGTCAACGCCAGCAAGTCGCTCTCACCCACTGAAACACGCTATGCACAGATTGAGCGGGAGGCCCTGGCCATTCGGTGGGCATGCAGGCATTTCCACCTATACATCTGCGGCCAGCCATTCAAGGTCGTCACCGACCACCAGCCATTGGTACCCCTGTTCAAATGGTCAGCGCCTCCCCCACTGCCAAAGATTGAACGCTGGGCCATCGGACTCCAGCAATATGAAATGGAAGTCGTGTACCAGCCAGGCGCAAAGAATCCCGCTGATTTTCTCTCTTGACACACTGCCCCCAGAGAGCACCAAGAAGAAGCACCGGAAGTCGAAGCACACGAAGCCCATCTGAACATGATCTCGACGGTCACATGCCCAAAAGCTCTGACACTGACAGACATCACGGCAGCCGCGGAACGAGACCCAGTCATCACCAGGGTGCGCAGCACTGTCCAAGGAGGCAACTGCCACCAGTTCCTACAGACGGCCAACGACTGGTCAGGACCCGAAAGAGAGAGCCTCACCAAAATGTGGAAGATCCAGAATGAGCTGAGTGTGACCCAAGAGGGAATCCTGTTGTGAGGTTCCCGTATAGTCATCCCCACAGCCCTACAACACCACGCAACCCAACTGGCTCACAGGGGACACCAAGGAATCGAAAAGATGAAAGCCAGGATGCGGGAGAAAATCTGGTTCCCAGGGTTAGAAGCCCGGGTGGAGGAAACCGTTAGAATGTGCCCGGCGTGCCAGCTGATCAGCGCACCAGAGCGACCAGCGCCCGTCCAAACGGAAGAGCATAGGAAGGCCCCATGGGAGAAGGTGAGCATCGACTTCAGGAGTTTTCCCGATGGCCGAATGAACCTGGTCATGGTGGATAGCTAGTCTAAATACTCAGTAGTGGAAGTCGTCAGCTCCATCGCATTCTCCCGGGTTGCCCCAGTGCTCAAGAAGACATTCACAATGTTTGGGTGTCTGGAGGAACTCAAAAGCAACAATGGGCCCCCATTCCAAGGAGGGGATTCCGTGACTTCATGCAACACCATGGAGTATGACACCGTCGCATCACCCCTCAATGGCCACAGGCCAACGGCGAAATTGAAAGGTTTATGTGAACCCTCAACAAGGTTCTGCGCATTGCAGTGGCCGAGAATGCTGACCCTGAACGCCACCTACAGCTGTTCCTCCGTGAATACAGGAGCACGCCGCACAGCACCACTCACCAAGTTCCGTGGGCTTTGATGTTTAATAGCCCATGTCGAGACACCATCCCTGTCTGCCCCGGGTGGACCTCGCCGCCCTACAGCGAGGATGACGCCCTCAAATGAAGAGGGAAACAAAACCTAGCAGCGAGTCCAGGAGAAAACCCAGGCCCGCGACTTACAACCAGGAGATCGCGTGATAATGAAAGACCGGAGACCAGGAGGAAAATTCCGAACTCCTTATGAGCCAGGGAACTGGGCCGTAACTGACGTCAAGGGAACCATGATCACCATATAGAAAGAAGGAGAGAGGGTGACCAGGAACATCTCATGGTTCAAGGAGGTAGTCGAGGCCCCTCCAACCACAGATGGAGAGGGTGACCATGCAGCAGAGGAAATCGGAGAGAGGGGCTCGGAAATGGATCACATGGGCACTTCGCAGAATATCCACCCCGGGGTGCTGAAGGAAACCAACCAAGAGACCGGAACGACACTCCCGAGCCTAGGGAGGCAACCTGAAGCACCCACAACACCAGAGGCTCCACCCCCGGGTCAGAGTCGTCACCCCAGGTACGGACTGAGAGAAAACCCGGTCCCGAGCTCCCGCCTAAAAGACTATGCATGCCGATTGGCAGGTCCTAAGCCAGTCCGCGAAGAAAAGAAAAAGAGACTGAGTTGAGATGGGATGTAATGAGTTAGCAGTGCAGTTATTTGATCCGGCGTGTGCCGGATATGTCGCACCCACGCACTTACGCCGGTAGTGGCGAAGCGCAGTTAATAAACGGGAGCGTGGTCGCACGAGGCCAGTCGCCACTCAACTGTTATACTGATTGTCAGTGTTTGTCATTCCATTAGGCCCCAGTATAATTAGCCCGAGTTACCTTACTGCGCAACGCCTTACAGACAAGACTTGGGAGGAAGGCCATACATATGCCAGAAGTGGGTCCCATTCTCTCTTATTAGGGCACAGTTTAATTTCACTAGTTTTAAAAATGACCAGGTCCTCTGCAGCCATTAATGCTACATGAACATCAGTAGTGTTTTATGTGCAGGCAGTAGAGCTCTTTCTATCTTGCTCCTTCTGAGAGACGTTATGCGATCATAAAAGGTGCACTATTTTTAAGTACGGCCCACGGTATGTCAAGGTATTTGAAGACGTGTCCTCATTGCATTGCCTTAAATCTTCTTGTGCCGTTTCTGCCACTGTGTTCTTTATTACCTGGGACTTCTTTCAGTTAAAATGTCATGGTAGGAAAAGGCCAGTCAGATAGCTCCATGTTGGCATGGCAACATTTTCCTAGTCCTTAGTTTTCTAGTTAAAAAATAAGTGAGAATGATATTTTATAAAAGAACAGTCAGGACTCGCAAAGTGGTGAACTCCCAACATTTGCAGCTACGTTTCCCTGAAACACTTAGGGGTCGATTCCGATTCGGGCCGGAAATTTCACCGACCGAGCCGGACCCGGAGAGATTTCCGACCGAATCGGACCCGTGCAGTCCGACCGAACGAGTACGATGCGTCCGTATGTTATCGGACTCGAGTCGGTCGGACTCCCATTGAAGTCAATGGGAGCCGGTCGTACAACGCGTACGCGGGCTCCCATTGACTCAATGGGTGCGAGTCGGACAAGGGCGCCCCCTACAGCGGGTACGCGGCGAAGCGATTCGCGCAGTACACGCACAGGTAGGGGGAACCCATGGGTCCCCCCTGTGTGCGACTCGCGCGGCTACGCGTACAGGGGGGTCCGACACAGACCCCCAAAGTACGGCTCCGACAGCTCTTACGAGCCGGAGTGCGCGGCTCGGTCGGACTGCTCGCGGCGCGCATCGTACTTACCCGGCCGGGAAACGTCTCCATTGCGCGGTGCGAGTCGAGTCCGAGCGAGTCGGTCGGAGCGGTTCGAGCCGGGAGCGAGTCGGTCGGAGCGGTCGGGACGCCCGGACGAGTCGGTCGGCGATTTCGCATCGTACTCGCTCGGCCGGACCCGCGTACGGTTCGGTCGGGAAACAGGGCTCCGAATCGGATCCGGTAAAGCCGAATCCGATTCGGAGCCCTACCGGCCGAGATCGGAATCGGCCCCTTAGTGCAATGGGGACGCTGCTCTGGCCATTTGAAACTACATTTCCCAAAAGGCAGACAGCACTGGACATCTGTGCTTGCAGACCCTGCACTAGGAAGTCATGGACGAGCTTGTTCCTGGAGAGGACGTGCATGCAGAGTGTGCACTGAACATATCACGTTTTACCTTTGCTGCTAAGGCGATGTTGGGCGATTGATGTATTATCTGACCATAAGGAGGCTGCAATGTGCATACTGTTGGCCCGGTTCACAAAGGTAAACTTAAACCTGAAGTCTAAGTTTAGACCTGAAGTCTAACTTTACATCTGAAGTGTAAGTTTAGACCTGTCTAGTCTAAACTTAGACTTCGGATCTAAACTTAGACTTCAGGTCTAAACTTAGACTTTAGGTCTAAGTTTACTTTCGTGAACTGGGCTCTCATTCTGTACGAGAGCATTTAAGGCTGCACCAGTGCTTATGAGCCCACATAAATATTAATATGTTACTTGTGCCTGGACATATGATAGCTAGGCCTGGGCATACAACAGTAGGTGTGTATAGGGGTGTCATGAACCCCCCACTTTCGCAGCTTGAGCGGGGACTGACACTTGACAGTTCTGATTAGCATAAAATATTTATTTTTATATTTTAGCTCTTTGACTTTGATCCAGTACAGCTAGCCTCTAGTCAGACACTCATAAATTCAACTGCAAAAGGATAGTAGGATGACCCTGTGAGGTGGGGGTACAAATCGAGCAAGAGCTGCTTATAGCCTGAGTGGCAGTGGGAAACAATGATGCACCATGCATTCCCCAATTTGCAGAAGTCCCCACACTTAGGACTAGGAATTTCAGCAGTTGTGGAATGTTGCCAGCCTGTAGCCAAGAAAACAGACGGTTAAGTGATGCTGCACTGCGTGGAGCAGTCAGTGGGCTTGAGCAAACTTGAGGAAGATATCAAATACATGAGTGTTGAGCTTCACTGCTTTGCACACCTATGCACAATGGTTATACCAGGGTATTTTAGGCATTAACTGCATGTGACTGTGTTTATGTATGTAGTAAGAAACTGGATTAATATTTGAGGTGGGTAACCACCCATTTCAAGAAATAATCACAACCCTTGCTCGGGTAAACCATCAAAGTCACTAAATTAACCTGAACTTAAACCCTGGTAGCTATGGCACAGAGCAGACAGGCTTAACTTAGGGTAATGTATAATGCATTTATGCAGCACCAAAACAGTAATAAAAGCATAATGCAAAACAATAAAAATCCCATATCAAATTAGAAAACTAGAGTAAAATGTAATAAACAAAATGACATAAAAATGACAAAAATCCAATAAGTGGATCCGGAGATATGAATTTTTAAACATTTAAGTAGAAATAGCTTCAAAAAGCACTAAGTGCCAATGACAGCCAATGGTTGCGGTAGACCGGGTCCTAGGCACAATTTGAGGCTATCTTTGATGAAGCGCCTGTTGGATACACAGACAAGGTTTGTCCTGGTCAAAAAGTTTACCTTCTGACTTACACCCAGATTTATATGTGGTGGGACAGCCTGAGGGGCTGCCATAGGGATGAGAAAAATTACACTGTTTTCATGGTGGGGAAGGGCGCCCACCTAATTTATAAATGACCACCAAGCAGGCTATTATTCATAAAGGCATTTGCAGGAACCTCTGTCACACCAGTTCCTGTCAATGCATTTTACTGTTTGCTACAGGGCTGCACCAGAAGGGCACAGCCCTGTAGCAAACAACATTGTTTTTTTCTTTTTGAAAAGATAAAATATAATGATCCCCTTGTGGGAGGAGCATTATAACAAATTTACTATTTCTTACCACCAGGTTTTACCTGATGTAAGGAACAGTAAACATGACTACATGTCTGCCCATCTAAATTGGGTAGGAGGACATGTAGCCATTTTTCCAATGGCCCTAACTCCCCAGGGCCGTCAGAGAAGTTTAGCCATGGCAGAGACAGAGTAGTCTCCACCGTGGCCAAACTGAAGGTCCGCCCAAATTTAAATATGGCGGGCGTACCTTTATATTGGCGGTATGTATACTCCGTCACCGTTGTGATGGAATATACATACCGCCAATATATAAATGAGGCCCTTAGTCATTTAAGTCTAAATGTACCCTAGGAGTACACTTTTAAAGCCCGTAGGACCTCAGGGGAGACACCTAGAAAATCAGAGTGTCAGGCTAAGGCCAACAGGAGGATCCAGTCCAAGTCCAGTTGCAACTAATCAGCTGGGTACTTCCAGGAAAGGGCCTTTTGCAACTTGTATCCCTGTAGCTTGAACAAGAGATCAGCCTTATGACCCTTGGAGTCCACTTTTTTGTCCTGGGTACAATAGGGAGCAGGTCCAGTCCTTCAGGTCTCCTTTCAGGTCACAGACAGCAGATCTTTTTTTCTGATCCTTCCTATGTCCAGGAAGTGTTTTGAAGTGGGAGCCTGGTCAAAAAGTTTACCTTCTGACTTACACCCAGATTTATATGTGGTGGGACAGCCTGAGGGGCTGCCATAGGGATGAGAAAAATTACACTGTTTTCATGGTGGGGAAGGGCGCCCACCTAATTTATAAATGACCACCAAGCAGGCTATTATTCATAAAGGCATTTGCAGGAACCTCTGTCACACCAGTTCCTGTCAATGCATTTTACTGTTTGCTACAGGGCTGCACCAGAAGGGCACAGCCCTGTAGCAAACAACATTGTTTTTTTCTTTTTGAAAAGATAAAATATAATGATCCCCTTGTGGGAGGAGCATTATAACAAATTTACTATTTCTTACCACCAGGTTTTACCTGATGTAAGGAACAGTAAACATGACTACATGTCTGCCCATCTAAATTGGGTAGGAGGACATGTAGCCATTTTTCCAATGGCCCTAACTCCCCAGGGCCGTCAGAGAAGTTTAGCCATGGCAGAGACAGAGTAGTCTCCACCGTGGCCAAACTGAAGGTCCGCCCAAATTTAAATATGGCGGGCGTACCTTTATATTGGCGGTATGTATACTCCGTCACCGTTGTGATGGAATATACATACCGCCAATATATAAATGAGGCCCTTAGTCATTTAAGTCTAAATGTACCCTAGAGTACACTTTTAAAGCCCGTAGGACCTCAGGGGAGACACCTAGAAAATCAGAGTGTCAGGCTAAGGCCAACAGGAGGATCCAGTCCAAGTCCAGTTGCAACTAATCAGCTGGGTACTTCCAGGAAAGGGCCTTTTGCAACTTGTATCCCTGTAGCTTGAACAAGAGATCAGCCTTATGACCCTTGGAGTCCACTTTTTTGTCCTGGGTACAATAGGGAGCAGGTCCAGTCCTTCAGGTCTCCTTTCAGGTCACAGACAGCAGATCTTTTTTTCTGATCCTTCCTATGTCCAGGAAGTGTTTTGAAGTGGGAGCCTAGAGGTGCCACATTTATGCCTGGCACAATCCAGTAGGTGGGAATGAATCCTGAGCATGCCCTAACCGATGGGCTAAAAGGTCCCGTGACCAGCCCTACCTACTTTGGGCATTTTCAAGTTGCCGAACGTCTTTGGCCCCACTTGGGATCTGGGGGCTGGAGGTGTGTGTGAAGAGGGTACTAATGTATTACTAGTGTCCTCCTACATAAGAAAAACTAAAATCCAGTTTGAGGCAGCCCCAGGGCACGCAATAAACCCAGAGGCGGAAGTCTCGTAGGACAATGCAGAGTCCTCCAGCAACCAGACAACAGTGGATTCACAAGAAGTGTCTTGACATCCTGCTGTCTCCTCATTCAAGTGTGCCCTAAGAGTTATATGTGAACCCAGTAGAACTGTCAAGCAGGATGTGATACTCTAGCAGTATTTTACAGTGTAGTTTCAAAAAGGATGCTCAAAGACTCCATCCTGCATTTTAAGCGGCGTCATCTTTACCCATTCAAGCCAGCCTATTGTTTGCTCCTAGGTGGCATTTCACACTATTCATGCCTATTCAAGGCTAATTACTGGTTGAGAGAAGCTGGAGAGCCCAAGCAAATTAGACTCCAGGAACTTCTAGCAGGGAAAAGCTAACTTTCAAATAGTTACTTTCCCTTAATATGTATCAAAACCCCAAATTCATCATTGAATTAGAGTTTTAAAAACTATCAAAAATAGCTGTATAATTATTTTTCTAGTTGATCCTTTTCCGGGATACAGTATTAGAATTTTAAACGGCACTCTGTTTTTCTACATAGGCAGCTCGGCCTGCCACAAAGAAAATAGTCAGGACATGTTAACAATAGGTTTCTACATGTCCTACTTTTAAATACCATGCACCGTGCCTTATGGTCTACAAGACCTACATAGGGGTGAGTTAATAATAGTTAAAAGGGAGGTTTTTATCTATCAATATGTATTTATTTTGACAGGTCATAGTGCATATTTTTCACTGCTACAGTCAGGGCACAGTCTGAAGCCATGTTTGCACTGCCATTATAGTGGATGGCATAATGGATGCCAGAGTCCACTAGTGGCATTTCAGTTCCAGGCCATTGGATATTTTTTGTACAATACACTAAGGACTTGTAGGCAAGTTAAATATACCAATTAGGAGTATGCCAATTTTACCATGTTTAAAGGAAGAGCACAGGCACTTAACCACTGGTTAGCAGGGTTAAAGTGCACAGCGTTTTGAAACCAGAAAAATATAGAGTCCAGCAAAAGGCGAAAAATCCAGGGCGACTATGTAGAAAAGGTGGATTTTCTACATATATCATTGTAGGTGATGGTTGAATCATGCGTAAATAATGGATTTACGATTGTTATGTTATGGAAGCACTTTAGTAGTTAGTAAGGCAGTAATATAAAGAGAGAGTAATTTTACAAAACATTGCATTTATAGTGTTTTTAATTTACTTTAGTGATGTAAATTTCAGTGATGTCATCAGGCTTCAAGGTTTTGTGATAGGACTTCCTTTAAGGTCATTGAGGTGACATGTTATGCCATTGTTCCTCACATTTTTATGTTTTTATCCATGCACTTAGTCAAATTTTTTAGTTTAGTGACTGTACTTTTAGTGATATCATCAGGGTTACTGGTCCTGTGACATAGTAATTTGGCTACAGGTCATGTGATGTCAGTGCCTGTTATGTAATTGAGGAGTCAGGGGCAGGGGCGCAACTAGAGCCAAATTTGGGGGGGGGGCTAATACTTCCAGCAATGTAGAGCCAAATTTCGGGAGGGGGGAGGGCTAATACTTCCAGCAATGTGTCCTTGTATAATGTTACTTGTGTGTGTGTCCGGTAAGCTGTCTCAGCCCGGGCTGGCACACACAACAGGGGGGGAGGGGGGCTGAAGCCCTTTGAGCGCATGGTCAGGGGTGTATTATGTC
This sequence comes from Calotriton arnoldi, assembly GCA_963921515.1. NCBI lineage: Eukaryota > Metazoa > Chordata > Amphibia > Caudata > Salamandridae > Calotriton > Calotriton arnoldi. The sequence goes on along the minus strand of CAWUFW010027354.1, from coordinate 7,933 downwards.
ACTTCTACTACCCATGTAGCCTTTACGCTTGGTTCATGTAACTCGATCTGAACAGAACCCCATTCGCCATGCAGTCCATCTCTGTATGACATCTCATGCTTGCGATGCTACTGCTTGCTTCAGTCAGAATGCTCTGCACTCTTTAACATACCAGCAAAATAAACAAATAAATAAATAAAATAAATAAATAATAGGAACGCGTTCCGATGGCCATTCCTGATAAGATTCACAGATGACTAGGCTATGTTTATCTACTTGCTTCTTGGCATTTCATTGCCTTGTGATGGCTTAATTTGAGCTATTTGCAAACACAAGTGTAAATGTGAGTTTCTTCACACAGGGCAATTAACACTAAAGAGGGTTTGGGGTATTCTCATTAAAGCCAGCCCCAGATGTTTTTTGTCCCAGTGATTTGCGCAGATCGCTTAACTGTCAGCTGTAATTATCAATCAATCAGGATGAATGAGAAACGTTAAATACTCCCTGCGAAGGCGCCTGAGCACAGGCCGGGCTTCGCGCCAGGCCTTTTCTAGCTGCTGAGCGCGAGGCCCCTCTGCGCAGGCCCAGCACGACCGACCGCGTAGAACACAAGGCAGGCTCCCAACATAGACGAACAGTAGCCAGCATAAAACGCAGACAGGATTTAATGTTTAAATAATCTGCCGCGTGCACGCAGTGTTAAACAACTAACATTTCGGCAGACGTCACTATACTGAAAATCCGCAAAAGCAAGAAGAACATGTAAACACTTTGCTTGACTCACAAGGAAGCAGCAGTCACCGCCAAATACCTCTACAGTACTGAGGGGCAGATTTACAAGCCCCTTGCGCCACTTTTGCGTCACTTTTCCCATGTTAAAAGTGACGCAAAAGTGGCGCAAGGGGCTTGTAAATAAGCCCCTGAGTGTCCAATGTTGGTCCATGAGGGTCAGAGCTGTGCTACGTTGTCAAAGCATCCACGTAAGCAAAATTTACTTAGCATTGACCCGATACAAAGTCTCATTTGTGCATGTAAATTTGACTTGCATGAGCGAACGCTTTCGGGCTGCAGGGAGTTCACAGAAGGTGGCTTTGCAGTCAGCAACCCTTTTACTCATGCATAATATAACCCCACATATGTGCAATATTATGCTGGAGTAAACCGAAAGCAAGGGCCGGGGATTGGACATTTCGTTACACAAGGGCACTTGGATTTCAAAATGAGTAATTGTTGTTGAAATGCCCCCACAAAGAAAATTCACACAACTGCGACTGAAGTAGGTTTCCAGGAGTAACCTGTGAAAGTTATGTGAACACCAGATGGTCGTAAGTCAAAACTTGTACAAGGAGCTTCTTACTTACACAGCCAGTGGTTTTCTTGGAAATCAGGCACGGATCCAGCCCTCCTGGGCCTACCCTGGACATCCCTACTTAGAGGTGGGCCATCCACTAGTTGCTTAAGCCTGGTTTGAACCAGATGCCTAGTCTTGGCTTGGCTGGAGGTCACCTCGGACCCTCGAACCAAAAACAAGCTGAGCTCAGCTTTGCTTGTAGGGATGTCTCCTCTCTGCCTCGCACATATTCACACACAATATACTAAGACCACTCAGTGCAGCAGAAGAGGGGCTGGCCAGCAATGTGTTTTTTTGCATTTTGAGCATGGGGATGATCAAAATGCAAAAAACCTGAAGCACTGCCCTAGCGTCCCTTCTCTGCTACACCAAGTGGAGCTCCTGAGAGCTTTTTGCAATACTGAAAGGCCTTGCCTAACACAAGAGAAGCAATGCAGGCCCTTCGTTACTTCTCTGGTGTTAGATGTGGCCTTGAAAGCACTGGTGGCACCTTCAAGGGGTGCTGCTCCTGTTCAAGACAGTGATGCTGGCTTGTACCAAGGGTGATGGGGGGGTAGGGGTCACAAAATAAATAAATAAATTAATTAATAAAATCACTTACCTTCGCAGCGCGATGTCCTCCTTCCTTGGGTGTCATCCAGGAAGCTCCTGATGTAGGAAACTGCACTACCTAATCCTGGCGTTGCTCTCACAACATGAAAGCAGCTTCAGGATTGGATAGTGCAGGCTCTCTCGGCGCTCCTAAGAGCACTGGAGGCCTGTGCTTTCTCTAACTCAGCTGTCTAAAACAGCTAGGTTATAGAACTTTAAAATGTGCATGTCTGTCTGGCCATCCCAAGGTTGTTGGCCAAAGAGACATGCACATTTTAAAGCGCACAGCTCCCTGCTGCTGCCACTTGGCAGCGCTGGCCCCGCCCTGACACTTAGGGCCGGATTACGATGTCGGTCGGAAAGCCTCTGACCGACAGTCGGATTCCCCTAGTCTGTGTTGGAACCCATCGTAATTAGTTGGAATTGTTTCTGACCGACCGATTACGATGCTCGCTGTCGGAAGGGGAACCGTTCGGTCATTCCGAATTGGTTCCGAACGGCATTCGGAGATTCCGAGTCGGTCAGAGCTGATTCCTACAACTCTACGGACAGCGTTTCTGGCCGACCGATGACGATGTAGGATTCCAACAGCTCCCTGCACTCTCGTGCCCACCACCAGGGGGCTGAAATGTGGGACTCTCCAGGGTTCTATTAAGCTTCCGGACCTTCCCCTGCATGCATATCCTGACACCCAGCCATTTGGATGTTATTTGGAAATTGCCATCCATTCCAAATCCATGCTGGGTTTGTGGGAGCCAGTCTGCTCATGCTTGAAATTCCATTACCTCCATTACCTATAATCCCCTACTCGCTGCTTCGTCTCCACTCCTGCAGGCCGAGGATGGGTGGAGGAATTCAGCACACCTGTGGCTGGCAGCTGCTAACCTGTTCACATCTGATGCATGTGATTATTGTGAGCTCTTTTAATCTTCAGCTCCCTTCAGTTCAGGATTGGTCATTGTTGCTGTGTTCCTGTGAGACCGACTCTTGATTCTTGATTTTGATATCCTTGTTTACTGAGTTCCTGAGCTATAGTTATTCCTTGATTTCTTGTTGCTGAACTAGCACTGCCTTCAGTGCTACCTTGACTCCTGACCCTTACTTATTTCTTGTTTCCTTGATTCCTGAACGGTACTGTTTATGCACCCTTGAAGCCTCTCTCCTGTACTTCCCTTTTCCCAGTCCCTGCTTTTATTCCCATTACCCTTGTTCCAGTTCCTAGTTTGCTGTCTTCCTATGCCTACTGTCTTGCTTCTAGCATCCTTGTATGTTTGTTGCATGCTTTCTTTAGGCCTTTTCAAATACAGGTGCCCATTATCTGCACCCCCATCATCAGGCCATACTCCCCTTTGAGGCATCTCAGGACATCGGGAACTTTGTTTGCTTATGTCCCCGCTGTAAAGAAAGCTTGCATAGGAGGCAGTTCTTTTATCTTTCTAGCAGCTAAGCTGTGGAATACTCTGCCCCTTCACTTAAAACAGGCAAAGACAGAAACTGTGTTTCGTAAAAACGTAGAAACCTGATTATTCAGATAGGCTGTCTCCAATTCGCCTGGGGGGTTTTGTGTGTTGGATCCCTGGAGTTAGGTCTTAAGCGCTGGGACACTTTGGTTGAAGTAGCTATGTACTATATACATTTTATTATTGTTATTATTATTATTAAAGTATTTTTGCGCACACACAAATTAACACAATGAAAACATGACAAAAGTACTCTATACCAGTTTAGAAAAATAGCCAAAATTTGAGTAAAACAAGACCAAAACAACAAACATCCAACATACACAAGTCCAGTTATGAATTTTGCAAGATTAAATCAAAATGGAGTGCTCAGAAATCAGTAGCAGCAGCTATGGCTATCTGGTCGTGCTTGACCTGGGCAAATTCAAAAGTTCAGTCCGACCACGATGTGGCACAGGCCAGCTACAGGAGTCACACAGACCTGCTGACAGTACCTTGGATGCTTCTAAGCTCAGGGACGATGGAGGGGATGCATCACTGTCAAAGGTGATGCGTCAGTTCCGAATTTGGACAACATCTTTGATGCGACGATGTCAAGAGCACCGCGCGTTGGTCCGAATTGTCGATGTCGAACCGCTGGGCTGTAGCCGATTCATTAAAGCGAAGCCGTGCAGGGCCGGGAATGTGCCGGGGATGGTGCGTCGCAGACGCCGGCAATTCAGTATCTGAGACTCATGCAGCAGCAGTGATTAGAAGGCACTGCATTGGCAAACTCGGGCTGCATTGTAAGTCGAGGTCGTTATGTCAGTCAGCCGGTGAGTGGTGTCCACAGCTTTGGTGCAAGCAGCGTCGGTGCGTCAATATCGCAAAGAATACGCTGGTTCCAAAAGGCGCTTCGGTGTTGATGCATGGGTTTCTTGGGTTTCAGCACCAAACACCCTCTTCCAAGTGCCCAGGACTGGATTTGGCACCACTTGGCAGAGCAGGGCTCAAAGCAGAGGAACCCATGGGCTGGTAGCAAGATGCAGGTGAAGTCTTTGATATTCCTGAGACTTCAGAAACAGGAGGCAAGCCCAACAAGCCCTTGGAGAACCTTTAGAGTTGCAGGATATAAAGAGTCAAGTCCAGTCCTCTCACTCTCAGGAAATAAGCACTAGGTCAACACAGCAAAGCAAGCAGCAACATGGCAGTCCCTTCTGGCATCGCAACAGCTCTTCTTCTTGGTAGAATGTCCTCAGTTCCAAACGTGTTCTGAGTATATGGTGTCAGAGGTCCAGTACTTATACCCATTTTAGCCTTTGAAGTAGCGAGACTTCAAAGAAAGGTCTTTGTATTGCACAAGGCCCTTCCATGCCCTAGCTCCAGACACACTAAGGGGGTATGGAGCTCTTAGTGTCGGGATAGGCCCAGCCTTATTCAGGTGCAAGTGTCAGCTCTTCCCTTTCACTCTAGCTCAGGAAGGCCCAGGGCCATTAGGATATGCAGGGCACACCTCAGCTCCCTTTGTATGCAATTGTCTAGAGAGAATGCACAAAACCCAGCTGTCACCCAGCCCAGACGTGTATTCTAGAGACAGAAAGGGGCACAGAATGGTTAAAGTAAGAAAATGCCAACTTTCTGGAAGTGGCATTTCAAGACCTGCAATTTAAAAACCAACTTCACTAAAAGATGTGTTTTTAAATTGTGAGTCCAGAGACACCAAACTTACTCTTCCTATCATTTTTTCCCAATTGGAAGTTACACTTGTAAAGTGTTACATGGCAGATCCAATGCTAACCTATGGGAGCGAAAGGCCTTGCTCTAGTGAAATCCGAATTTGAATGTATACTACCAGGACATTTAAAAATGAAAAGCACATGTCCTACCTTTGAAATTCACTGCACCCTGCTCATGGGGCTACCTAGGGCCTAACTAAGCGGCGACTTATATGTAGTAAATGGGAAGGTTTGGTGCCTGGCAAGTAGGTGAACTTGCCAGGTTGAAATGGCAGTTTAAAATTGCACCCATAGGCTCTGCATTGGCAGGCCTGAGACATGTTTGAAGGGCTACTTGCGTGGGTGGCACAATCAGTGCTGCAAGCCCACTAGTAGCATTCGGTATACAGGCCCTGGGCACATGTAGTGCACAGTACTAGGGACTTATCAGTAAATCAAATATGCCAAACATGGAAAACCCAAATGCCATTACATTTTAGACACAGAGCACATGCACTTTAACACTGGTCAGCAGTGAAAAAGTGCACAAAGTCCTAAATCCAGCAAAAATGAAGTTCAGCACACAGCCAAAACAGGAGGTCAGAAGGGAAAAAGTAAGGGGAAACCACGCCAAAAGATGCCAGGTATAACAGGGTATCCTACGCCAGGTGCCATATTGCGGCTATGTCCTGTTTTGCAAAGATGCTGGGGTACACAGATAGTACTAAAACTTTCCTGGTTCAGAGGGTGCTGAAAGATTGGCAGCGTTTGGAGGGAGGCAGGTCGGATGCTAGGCGTCCCATAGATACGGTAACACTAGCTACCATAATTGCCAGCTTGGATGGCATTTACAGGTCTCAGGATGAGGTCTGACTTTCAGGGCTGCCTTTTCCCTGACATTTTATGGGGAATTGTGGGTTGGGGAGCTAATGGTCAAAAATAAAGGGGACATAATTGGGGATCTTCAGTGGGCAGATTTTCAGTGGCTTAGTGGCTATCTGGCGGTCACTATTGCTCATTCAAAGACCAACCAGTTGGGTAGGGGTGACCACATCCTGCTAGACAAGGCCCCGGGGAATGGGTGCTGTTCCCTAATGCATTTGGAAGCTTTTCTGCCCACAGGCCGCAAGGGACTCGTGTCCCCCTTTTGGTTCACGAGTAGGGGACACCACTCACTAGGTTTCAGTTCTCCTGAGTGCTTAGTGGTGCCCTGTGGGCTGCTGGGTTGGACCCTACTGTGTACAGCTCCCATTCATTTCGGTTTGGGGCAGCCACCACTGCTGCAGGGATGGGGCTGGCAGGGTCAGCAGTACAAAGGATTGGCAGGTGGAAGTCTGACTGCTACAAGTGCAACGTGTGATTAAACCTCTTGTAGGTGTTCTGCCACTAATTCTCATTCTTTTTCAGTATTCTCCTGTGACGCAGGTGGAAGATGTGAGGAGTTGTCATGGTCGCTGGATACTTCATCGCCTCCTATCAATGTGGGAGCGGGAAGTGTTCTGGAAGTGCTGGTGTTGGGCCACTCGTACGTGAGGCGTGGAAAGGCTTTCCATTTCACAGATGACTATGCAGCCAGGGCGAAGGAAGCGGAATATCCACTAACTTTCTGCAGACAAGGAGGGCTATGTTTGGCCCACTTGAGGACTGCATTGGACAGACTTCTGCCTTAGGGGCTTCCGCTCCCAGGGATTATAATCATGCATCTTGGAGGCAATGATTTGACAGAGCTTGGGAGGAGGGACTTGTGTGAACTGTTTTTTTCTGAGATTGGTTGGCTCGCTAAGAGGTTTCTTGAAACCATGATAGCATAGTCCAACATGGTGCCCAGGTTAAGTTGGAGAGGTGGTAAGTCTGTCAGAGCCCTCAACTACTCTGTTAAGCTTTTGAAGAAGATTGGTTAGTTGCTCTGGATGGCCTGGTTGTCATCTATACTGCATGGGTGCATCAAGGAAGACAGTTTTTTCTTGCAGGGTGGATTTCACTTGTCTAAGGAAGGAAATGCGATGTTTCTTGAGAATTTGTTGGCATGGTTACTGCAGCGTCAATGGTATGGTGGGGGGGCATATAGTAGGTGAACTATGCTAGCCTGTGGCAGGTGAGATCATGATTGGTGGAGAAATATATGGTCCATGTACGGCATCCTTTTCGACCAAATTAATAGTGGCATCACTGGACCCTCCAAGGGGTGCTGGCAGCAAGTCGAAAGGAGGTTGCAGTTGCGCAGGGGGTTGGGGTGGTCATTGACACCCGGTCCTACCTGGCAACCACCCGCGCAGGCACAGTTGGCACAAGCTAGCACAGGTCCTTGGGGGCTAAGGAATGTGGGTGTAGGGGGGACCTGAGGTAGGTATCCTAAGGGCAGCCAGGCCCCCTGCACAGATCTCCAAGTATGGAGGGTGGTTGGTGGGGTCCTTCCAATAGGAGGGACCCATCCATTGCCCTTTAGGGGCGAGGGGTCTTAAGAGGAAGGGTCCTGAAACCAGTCATGATCTCACTCGGAATGCTTAGGTTTTTTCTTGTTTGTACAGGAACAAACCTTAGTTATTGTTAGGTTACTCCCATGTACTAGCGTTTCTGTTAAGGGTAGGTCTCGATTCTGTAAAGAAAAGGCAATTATTGTGGGCTACTGTGCAATAATGTTTAAAATTGTGCGTGTGTATATGTATAATAAATATGGCCTGGGGTCTTACAACCCCTAACCCCAAAAGAGAACTGGACTGAGGCTATGTCATTTGAAGTGGTCATGTTGGGGCGGGTGGGGTTTTTGGGGCTTTCAGGGGACGTAGGTGACTACCTGCCATATAGGAACTAACATTATGTGTAGCTTCTAACTTCTGTCTTGAGGTGGGAATGAGTAT
>CAWUFW010027353.1:0-27366 GCA_963921515.1 Calotriton arnoldi | reverse complement strand
GTGTATTTTACAGTGGATGTATTAAAGGTTATATTAGGGTGTGATGAGGTGCATCAGATTATCACGTGGATGATGTCATCAGTGATGTCATCAGTGATGTCATTTGAGATGCCATCAGTGATGTCATCAGTGATGTCACTGACCATGCCATGAATGATGTAATATGTGACGTCGTGAGCAGTGCATTGCGGGGGCGCGAGTTATAGTTAACTGAACTAACTATAACGGTGGAATTTCTATGGTTTTGTACGAGTGAAATGTCTAGCTAACTATAACGTCCCTGAAACCTATGTTTTTTTTAGTGAATTTCTCAGGTTTTTTAAATGCTAATTTCTAACTATAACGTCTGTAAAACCTATGGTTTTTTCAGTGAATATATATATATATATGAGAAGCAGAATCCCACGGTGAGACCTCACTGGGTCAAACAAAGGGCACAGACTCCAGTTGTGGTGCTAACGATGTTAGTTTATTTCACAAGCATGGCAAGAAGACGCGTTTCGACCGCAAGCCTGCGGTCTTGTTCACATAACGCACTGCGGTGAATGACAGGATATATGTATGCATGTAGAGGACTAGTGAGTAACGTTTTCATTTTCATAGGAAGTAAGGCAATAGTGACGTGGCTGACATAAGTGCTGTAAAATCAACAAGTCATTCATGGAGGATGACTTCACGAGCGACCGCAAAGCAGAGCAGTGACAGACATAATTGAAAGACTGCTGATTTGTGATAATGGCCCAACTTCAAAACAATATAATATAACATAACAATATGAGATAACATTTCATGGAGGCACATATGAACAATACACATCATGCTGATGTAGCGCAGATATAGACAATTAGAAATGTAAGGCACGAAAGTGTCCTTGTGTTAAGAATGTCTAGGATGTGTACGGAGAAGACTCAAGTTGATGTGTTGATGCCCCCTGGTGTGCGGATTTAGAATAGACATTACCAAATGGCGTGGAATCGCACAGACATCCCATCATGTCGCGCAGTGAACTGACCGGGAAGGATATGGCCAAAATCAGTGAGGAAGAGCATCCGCAGGGGAATGGATCTGCTCACGTGAGTACTGATGGGCCTGCCTGGAAAGTGGGTCTTGATTTGATGTTGCCGAGGGTTAGGCAGAGAAGAAGGGTTGTGAGCGCAAACTCACGCATTCCACTGAATGGGCTGCAGTGCAAGTGGCGCGGTGATTAGGAGAGCGAGTCAGCATAGGTAACCAGCGCAGGAGGTAGGGGGTGAACTTTCAGAATGAAAGTTACATTGGGGTCCTAGGTCTATCGCATAACATAGTGAGGGAGTGAGGGAAGGTGCGCTGGGCGTGAAGGTGATGTGAGAGTGCAAAGATCTAGTACTCACATAATGGGGAATGAAGCTAATTGATGCCTCAAGTATGTGTAATACTGTGGGATCCGTGTAAGAGTGATTTAAAAACAAACAACAGTAAGACAAATTTCTCAAAGTGTGTTCAGGGCTGAAACTTCCTGAAGTACATGACAGTAGAGTTACTAGAGAACCACGAGACTTAGTTGATTACAAGGTGAGTGCAATGTACAATATATACAGTGAAAGTTAAAATCACAATTGCAGTTAGAGAGACAACACATCATAACCTATGAGTAGTGCGGGTGTGGGCATGATAACTACTATAGGAAGTTGTGAAGATCTTCATTCATGTTGAGCCCTGCTGGTGTCTTGGTGTTAAGCTCAAGGATGTATCTGGACTCGAGTTGTCGTAGAAGCTTTTCCAAGTTGCCGCCCCGCCTGAGTGGAGGTATGTAGTCAATGACAAAGTATTTGAGCTGATCCAGATTGTTTTTGTGGACCTCCTTAAAGTGTCGTGCTACAGGATATGTGGCATCACTGTTGACTATGGCCCTAAGATGTTGCAAGATTCGTTGGTGCACTGGCAGCTTAGTGCTGCCTACATATCTAAGGCCACAGCTGCACTCAAGCACGTAGACTGCGTATTCAGTTCTGCAGGAGAGTCTGTATTTGATTTTGAGTGTATCAGTGCAAAAGGGGGCTGTGATCTGGCTGGTGTTAATACCAAATTTACAGGCTCTGCAGCTGGTGCATTTAAAAAACCCTGTAATGCTGGAAAGCCAGTTGGTCTTGGAGGAGATTTCAGGACTGCTCCTGACTAGGGCATCACGCATGGAGAACGCTCTCCTGTAGGTGATGTCCGGACGCTGGGCAACCATGGGACCTAGGGTGAGGTCTGATTTAATAATACCCCAATGTTTGTTCATGATGGACCTGATAGCACGTTCCTCTGTATTATGTGTGATTATTAAACGGGTGCTTACAGTAGCTGTGCTGAATGGGTCTGGTTGTGTATTGTCTTCTTCGGGGACAGTGGGAATGTTACCGAGTAAGAGTGCCTCTCTGGTGGTGGTGTTGACCTTGGTAGTGGCAGCGACAATGATCTTGTCAGAATACCCCCGTGCTTTGAATCTGGCCTGTGCGTCCTTTTGACAAGTAATCAAGTCAGTGGTGGAGCTGCGTAGGCGCAGCATTTCCCCATAGGGGATGCTGGAAATGAGGTGTTTGGGGTGAAAGCTGGAAGCGTGGAGGGTAGAATTACCTGCAGTGGCTTTTCTGTGTAGTGTCGAGTTCAAAGTGTTGTCGGTGACATAGAGCTTAACATCTAGGAAATCAACCGAGCATTTGCTCATGTTAGCATTGAACTCTAAGTTGAACTCATTCTGGTTGATCTCTGCTATGAACTCCTCAGCACTTGCCATGCTTCCCTGCCAGATGACAAAGACATCGTCAATATAGCGGAGCCAACATTTGATGTTATTGTTCCACTAAGCTGAGTGATCCACCATGAGAACCTGCTCCTCCCAGCGGCCTACATGCAAGCATGCATAGCTTGGGGAGAAGCAAGCTCCCATGGCAACACCCCTGAGCTGTTGATACACCTTGTTGTCAAACATGAAAAAGTTGTGTGTAAGGCACCGATCAATGAGGAACAAAATCAGTTCATTATGCTTGAAGCATGTGATGGGCCTTCTGTTCAAAAAGTGTTTGCAAGCGGCCAAGCCATCAGGATGTCTAATGCTGGTGTAAAGAGAAGTGATGTCAAGAGACATTAGTACAAAATCATCATTCCATTCAGTGTCCTTGATTTTTAAGAGAAAGTCACTGATGTCTCTCAGATATGTTGGTAAGCTGGAGACAAGATCCTGAAGGAAATAGTCCACGTATTTGGAGACGTTTTCACAGGCACTCTTACGGGCTATGATAGAACGCCCTGGAATTGGAGAGGTGTTCTTGTGGACCTTCGGAAGAAAGTAGAGTACTGGGAGCACTGGGTGCTCGTTATGGAGAAAGTTGAATTCATCTTTGGTGATGATACCTTGCGACTTATAGTTGTTGAGGTATTTCTTGAGTTCTTTGCCGCTGGCCGAGACCTCTCTGGCATTGGATATTCTGTAGCACGTGGCATCGTCGAGGTGTCTGTGAGCTTCTTCCATGTACATTTGCTTCGGCCACAAGACGAAGTTGCCACCTTTGTCTGAGTTGTTGATGATAATGTCTGTATTGATCTGTAGTTTTTTCATTAGGGCCGTGTATTGCTTGTTTCTGAAGGTGGATCGGTGTTTGGATTGTTTGGTTCGATGGTGTAACTTCTTGATTTCTTCAATCACCACATCGTTGTAAATGTCTATGGCGTCTCTGGGCATGGTGGGCGTGAAAGAAGACGGTGGTTTGAATGGAGAATGAGTGTTGGTCGGGATATCAATGCCTGCGTTATGGAGCAGCTGTTGCGTGGAGGCAGGAACATCTGGTGACTCAAGTTCAGCAAGTGCGCGTATGGTCGGTATGTCTGACACCACTAGGATATTGGCCCTAGGTTCTGGCACTGGTGTTGCGGATATGTTGGGGTTGTTGGTTTGTTTCTGTTTGAAGAATTTGATGAGTTTTAGCTTGCGAATGAAGTTGAAAATGTCTATCCGTGTGGTGCAATAGTTGAAACTGCTTTTGGGGCAGTAGGTTAGCCCAAGGGAGAGAAGCTGTAACTCGGAGGCGGAGAGAATGCATTTGGTGAGGTTGATGACAGTTTTTGAATTGGCTTTTATTTGCGTCTCCAGTTGCCTCTTTTTCTGGTATTTCCTCTTGAGTTTGTATTGTTTCCTTCTCTCACGTCTTCTGATGTTGCGCCTGTGTTTGTTGTTTTCGGCTGCCGAGGGCGTAAGGTCTGTCGTCTGTCTAGGACTAAAAAATCCAGCTCCTCTGCTAAGCTATGTTTGTTGAGTTGCGGGTCCCCTCTGTTGTGAGATCCTCTGTCTTGTTCTGAGTCAGTACCACTGTCCAGTGCAGAGCTTAGATCAGACGTTGAGGCTGATTCCACTTCATCTCGTGCTGTGGCCATATGGGAAGCGGCTGTAGTAGGTTTCACAGATTGGCTGAGCTTTTGTTTCTTTATAGAGTCGAATTTTCGGGCGAATGTAAAACTTTGCCCACACTCATAGTAAGCTTTGTCACATGCGAACTTGAACGCTTTGCGTGTCTTGATGGTTTCCTCATGTTTTTTGAGTTTGCCAGAAATTTCTGTGCGGCCTTTGGCAACCAGGTCTTGATTTTCCATGTTGTCTAATTCCAGGTTGATTTTGTCAATTTCTTTCTGTGCTTCTGCACGGTCGATTTCAGAATATTTAATCAGAATGATGATCAGGCGCTTAGATGCCTCGAGGTTGCTCTCTGCCCACTCTTTGAGCATTAGTGGGTTGGGTTTGTCAAAGCTAGGTGCTAGCATTATTCTGAGTCCACGTGGGACGCGTCCCACATCGATGTATTTTTGGAGCGACCTGCACTCCCACCATTTGGTAAGTTCAGTTCTCATCAGTTTTTATAGGGTTTTGAGATTGTCACTGTTGGGAGCCCCTGTTGAATTGAGGGCTCGTGGTTGGTTGGGAACACTGGGTAGATTTTCAAACAGCGCTTCAGCCGCTGCTTCCCTTTCTCGCAGCGCTTCACTTGACATGCTTGGTGGATGTGGAGAGTGCGTCGGACTGCTGATCGCTATAAAGCTAATTGCTTGGTGATCGAGACAGTTCGGTACACAACCTCTTCAATACCTGCCAATGACAAACGTTGTACTCACCACCAAATGCAGAGATGAACTGCGGGTCCTCCGACTCGAAGACCAGCACGATCATAGTGGTTGGAGAGAAAGAAATGACGGGCAGGCAGGGGGCAGTGATTAATTCTTACTCCTCCAGGAGTAGCCACAAAGTCCGACTGTAGATAATCACTGAGGCCCAGAAAAGCAAAGAGGGGGTCTGTGGTGCAGAGACAGCCGTGCTCTGCCGAATATGAGAAGCAGAATCCCACGGTGAGACCTCGCCGGGTCAAACAAAGGGCACAGACTCCAGTTGTGGTGCTAACGATGTTAGTTTATTTCACAAGCATGGCAAGAAGACGCGTTTCGACCGCAAGCCTGCGGTCTTGTTCACATAATGCGCTGCGGTGAATGACAGGATATATGTATGCATGTAGAGGACTAGTGAGTAACTTTTTCATTTTCATAGGAAGTAAGGCAATAGTGACGTGGCTGACATAAGTGCTGTAAAATCAACAAGTCATTCATGGAGGATGACTTCACGAGCGACCGTAGAGCAGTGACAGACATAATTGAAAGACTGCTGATTTGTGATAATGGCCCAACTTCAAAACAATATAATATAACATAACAATATGATATAACATTTCATGGAGGCACATATGAACAATACACATCATGCTGATGTAGCGCAGATATAGACAATTAGAAATGTAAGGCACGAAAGTGTCCTTGTGTTAAGAATGTCTAGGATGTGTACGGAGAAGACCCAAGTTGATGTGTTGATGCCCCCTGGTGTGCGGATATAGAATAGACATTACCAAATGGCGTGGAATCGCACAGACATCCCATCATGTCGCGCAGTGAACTGACCGGGAAGGATATGTATATATAGAGAGAGAGAGAGATAGAGGGAGAGAGATCACTTTTTTTACATATGTGTGGTTTCCCTGGGGGCTGATCATGGCCCCCAGGGAAACCACCCATGCATAAAAAATGGTGATCTCTACATATACATATATATATATATATATATATATATATATATATATATATATATATATATATATATATATATATATATATATATATGACAGCAACTCCTTTCGCTTTTCCAATTCACCACGGAAGACAGGAGCTCGGACCACAATTTCGTGCTGCAAGTATTTTTATTATTGTCTGCTCAACACAGCCATGACGCGTTTCGAGCCCGTAGGCCCTTGATATATATAAGTGGTGGTGCCCGAAACGCGTCATTGAGGAAGGAATAAAGACATTTTGATTGCCTACATCGTAGTGGTTTGTGGCTCTTTGGTGCTTTCTTGCGCGCTGAAAAACGAGTGCGCTGAGGCACGGGGAACTCCTGATACGATGATATATATATATATATAGAGAGAGAGAGAGAGAGAGACAGAGAGATCATTTTTTTTTACGTGTGGTTTCCCCAAGGAAACCACACATGTATTAAAAAAAAATTACCCCCCACAGGGGATCGGCCTGTGCGTACAAGGGCCGACACCCTCACAATTTAATTTTTTTTAAACGTTTTTATTAATTTATAGTCCCTTGGGGGGGGGAGGTGCAATCTCGATCCCATTGGAAAAGCACACATATATTTATTAAAAAATGTTGCCCCTGGTGGGGGACCGGCTTGTTACCATGTGGGCTGAAACCCCCCTAGTGGTGTCCCTTGTGGCCTACAGCAAGCACCGGAGGATCCTTCTTAGTCCTCCCCAGTGTCAGTCAATGGCTGTTCCGGGCACTGGGGAGGTAGTGCGTGTGTCGGCCATTTGCCGACACACGCATCAAAAGGGTTAATCAGGGCCATAGTTTTCTAAAACTTCAGCATAAGAGTTCTCTGGGACAACCCACTTTCTAATGAACTGACTTATGCCCTGATTATGAGTTGCACTGTGGAGGGGTGCCAAAATCACTAGGTCAGCAGTAACTGCAACCCTGCACCATGTATTTCTGAGTTTTCATCCCTAGAATGGGCACTTAACATGCGGACCTGGAATTCTCTATTCCAAATTTGCATAGTTTGTCTCACTTCCATGGACAATTCTGCTCCCATTTACCACCTGCTAAGAGCAGCTGGTAAGCGGGAGGCAGTGGGGGTTGTGGAGTCAGGGTTGAGAAGGTGTCAAGTGTCAGGGAAGGTTTTGAGCCAATTGGAGGAAGTACTTCACACTCCGTTCATCTGGTAGTAGAGGGTCAGGTGGAGACTAGGCTTTGTTTGTGCCTGTAGCCCCAGCCTCTTCCCCTTGACCAGGACACAAGTTTGCCGGGCATCTTTTCCAGCTGGTAAAATTTGGCCTTGTGAGCCGGCACATGACAATGCTGAGTGTGGGAAACTAGGCCAGTTTTGATCTGCCAGAGCACTAATCCCTCAAGCGCCTTTCTCTAAATTGAAACAGTCATTCTCACCACATTTTAGAGGGTGGTACCTCTTCATTGGCCAAATTATTCATTATGTGGAAATGTCAGTCATTATTAGGTATAATACTCATTTAGACTGACCACTGTGATTCCGTGAACAACCATACCTCGTAATCATAAGATGTGTACTTACCTAAAAATAAAGGATGGCCATTGTTTTCAACACCTTACCAATGGCTACCAACATATTGACTGCTTGAGCTCCCAGATCTTGACATTTGAGACACATCTTAAGTTTTAAAAAAAATAATGGAGCTGTAGTAAGCAACACCAATAACCAAAATAAATGTTGCTTGAAGAGGTTTACTGAAAATGTAACTTTTTGCGGACGAGCCCATAGAATACTTCCAGCCCTTTTTTGCATTATAACGGTCCAAAAAAGATTTCACTTGCTGTAGTGCACGGTGTTATGGCCAGAATAAATCAAGAGAATTTTGAAAAATCTTTAAGTTCTACACAAAGGGCTCAGATTTAGAAGTATTTTGCAACACGTTTGTATTACCTTTTAACACAGACCGAAGCAAAATCCAGGTTGGTATTTACAAACCAGCAGCAATGGCGATTTGCATTTGTTTGTAGCCAAAAGTAACGCAAGGCAATTCAGTGCGCTGCCTTGCAGTACTTTGCGTCAAATGTATATTCCATGGGTGGTCCATGGGTGTTCCTGTGCATCCACCCATGAATTTTGATGCAAATCCATACCTACAAAAAATTGTCGACATGGATTGCCACCAACATCCTACAACTCCCTGAGGCTTGTGTAATGAGGAGAAATATTTGTATTTCTCCTCATTATTTCCTTTTGCTTGTGTGGTGCATTCTGCAGCACACATACAAAGAAGAAATTGAGCTAAGGCATCGTTTTGTGCAGGAAGGGGCCCCTGTCTGACTCTGAGAAATATTGGGCTAAATGAATTTGCTTTATGCACTGTAAGTGCAAAGTGCATAACACAGGTGCTTGGGTCTGTGCAACCCCAGCAAAGTCCATCATGATATGGCCCATGATGCTGTTATGCTCTTTCCCTTTTGCACAGCACAGTGCAGCGAACAAGATACATTTGAACTATAATGTGTATAGCTACTGCCAGCCCAGGAATCCTCAATTGAGTGAGCACGCTGTAGAAAGTAGAGTTGTCAGGTTTTTTTCCTCTTAGATTGCATGTGCGGGCTTGTGAAGCTAGATCTGTGTAAGAGCAATTAACCTTCCTTGCCCCCAATCCCAATGTTCAGATAAAGATTGCAGCTGAAGGTGCAACTCAATGCAGAGCCTTCAAGTATTCACTGCGTCAATTTGTATTTGTCAAGGGAAATAGGGAATGATATTTCCATTTTGTTTCTATAGCGCAAGTCACGCGCTTCTGTTTGCAGCATGGGCAAAGCACTTTCAAAAAGAAGCTGTGTGGCAATTTCTGGCTGACACAGGCTCACATCTACACGAACCTGGATAGAGTCGAACTACCTCATATGTTTATTTCCTCACGTCTCTCCCATTTTCTCACTCTTTGCTTGTCTCTTAGTTTGCACCCCTACTCTGCCTTGTCTGCCCTTCTACTGGAATACTTTCTCTTCTTTCCTGTCTCCATCCTCCATTCGGTCGTCTTTCTTCTCACCTTTTCTTTAGCAGTTATCTCTGTCTTCACATATCTTCCTCTTTCTCAACTATCTCTTCCTCACCGGGAAGTGGTGGTGCAAACTTTGCTGACACTGCTTACTGTTCTGTTTCAGGAAGCTCATTCACAATTGCTGCTTCCATGCAAAAACTCTGTGGCACACACTGCATGTATAGTGCAGTAATCCTCAGATGTGTGCTAGCTTTCCGAATGCACAGAATAGGCGCGGGTGGGAGTGTGTGAGAGAACGCGATAAAGGAAAGTGGGGCTGATGCCAACAGATTTCAGCAACCCGGCAATCTCCTACCCCGATGTGACTGTTGCTTTGGGAGGGGGGAGGTAGAAAAAATAAAATGTGACAGAGGCAGTACCAGCGTCTTCATAAACCGATCCCCAAGGGCTTCGGTCTCTGGGGGAATTCCTCGATGGAATAAATGACCAGTCTGGCCCTCGTGTTCCATACAATATAGCAGTGCTTTAAGAATAATCTTAAACATGAGCTTTAGATGCAAAATACTTTTGCTGAACACAAATATGAGAGAGCAATTCTTCTCTAGAAATAATCCAGCCACTGCTTCCTCTCTCCAACAGTAGAGGCCGCTGACCACTCCTCTGCTCACAGTCAGTGTCTGTCTTCCGTATTTAGACCCCCGACATCTGGCAGCTGCTGACCTGACTGCTAGACACTGTAACAATTCTCTTCAGCAGCCTGTTTTGGGAGACCCTGACAGACAAAAAGGACGACCAAGCATGTGATGATTCCTGTGGAAGTCTGGCCACCTGGCCACTGGAAGCTGCGAAGACAATTGTCTTTAAAGGTTATTTTCACCCTTTGTCATGGTTCGGTCTTCGTTTGTTGTTATTGTTTTGGACTGTTGTTATATGAATGCTGGTTGGCTGTCAGTGCAGGGTCACTTTCGGCAGCTGCGATGTAGTGTCATCTGTCTGGCCAGTCAGCTAAGGGCCAAGCACAAGCATCAATCATCCACAATGTAGCTTCCTCTCTTATTATTCGTTGACTTTATGCTTGTGTTTGATAATATACAGCGCTCCGCTGCCTTTTGACTAGTTTTGCTCTATAGAAATTCCATATGCATACATACCTGCAACTCCAACCTAGGCCCTGAAAATTGCTTCATCTTCAAACTGCCCATTCCAGCTAGCCTTGTTTTCAATCTGCACCACAAAGACTCCACCATCTACCTCTCATTTTACCTTCTGGGTTATTCAACTGTTCCATAAAAAGTCAGCTATGGATTAGTAGACCCTGCTTTTCCATGCATGTTTTTGCAAATGCTCTTGTCTCATATAGTTATCTGAGTTTCAGTAGATCAACAAATCAGTGAATGGAAATTGATTTTCTTGGAAATAAAGATTAATAGCCGGTGGCCGGACTGAACAAACGCAGCCGTGGACAAAATGCTCAAACCAGCCCCACTCCCTTCCTTTGCTCCTACAATTCCTTTCTGTTCATCCATTCTCTCAATCTCTTTCTCTCCTCTCTCTCTTCTCCCTTTCTGATTGCTTTCTTTCTTTCTCTCTCTCTCTTGTAGCCTCCCCATGCCTGCTGCAATTAATCTCAGGGAGCAGTGGAAAGTGACAGAGGCATCAGGAGCGGCTCTGGGCTTTCAAAACCGACCTCCAAGGGCTCCAGAGCACATGAGAAATACCTGATGGAATAAAAGACCTGTCGCGCCCTGTTAGTGGTCTGGTCTCTGCTGTCTTTGTTCACCAAGTAACTATTCGTGAAATGTTCAACAGGTGTGGTATTAAAACGCAGTCTGCTTTTCCTTGGAGAGATTTGAGAGTTTTCTCCAGGCCTGGGTTTCTTATCCAAAGTTTGAATTAGGACATCACGTATTTGTTGCTGAAATTGATGCACAGATGCGCCACAGGCCTATAAATTGTGACCCCTGAGTAAAGTCAGTGCTGGTCTCCTCCAACATCGTGATAACTTGATAAGCCATGCATTTTGTTTAGTTTTAACATTCAGAGTAAAATAAGGGCAGAACCAGCAGCTGGCAATAGGCACGCTACTTGTTAATTTACTCAGCTTTGTACTCTAAAACTCCTAGATAAAACACTTTTTGTTATCATTGACAGGTGATCGACAAAATGATAAATCAGAAAACCACTGTGATTCTGGGGCCTTCTTCGGACCGGCCTTGTTTGTAAATGTAGATGTAAATGTAAATTATAGCATATAACATAAAAGAAGGACTAATTGTTTGCAGCGTGAAATGATTAGCTTTGCAAGTGGCTGAGAGAGCGTGAGGTACGCAGGCATCACAGCTCAGGAATGGAGCTTAGCTTTTTCACATGCTAACACAATGTTGCTCCTTTTATTGGTGCCCCCTTGGTCGAAACGCTTTCAGGCAGGCATTTGTTATGAGTGCTATGTGGTCCATATCAATGCTGGATGATAGTAACAGTCCCATTTTAAACGCAGAACTCTGTGTTACACCCCACTTGTAAGAGAATTTTTACATGGTAGTAACTATCAGCAAGCAAAAATAATAAGATGCAAATAGCTCAGTACTGATTTAAAATGGCAGCAGCCTTTCATTTGCTTGAAAGAAGGTTTGGTAATATGGGACATCATAAACACCAATTGTATTAAAAAATGTGTGTAGCACTTTTTAGTTTCATTTTTTATGTGATGCCCAGATGTATATAATGGGTTTTAAAAAAGAAACACGAAAATAAGTAAACATTTTAGTAGTTTTCTCCATGGACGTGAATACTATGATTTTGGCCCTGGTCTTTTATTCGATGTCAGCATTGCAGTTTCCCTGTACTCCTATAAATCAATGTATTATTTTGAAATGATTTGAAATGGGATGGTGTGATATACAGATTGTGCGATAGTAATCTGGCAAACCTACTTGTGTCATAGGTTTGTGTAAAAGAAAAGAAGATCTTACTTTCCAGTATCCCATACGTAGACTTTTAACCAAGAGGCAGGGCACTCGATTGTTACTGACAGGTGGTCATGTCACAGAAGGCATTGATTGAATGGGTAGAGAGATAAATGTACTCCATAGCACAGTAGAAGTGAATCCTGCAAGGAGTGGCCAAATATTGTTCAGACATTGACACCAGCCTTTTCTCTACATCAATTTAATTTCGTTAGCAAAGGCTCTAAAGACTAAAGGCCAAATGTACGGCCGTTTTAAGCGGTCGCAAATGGAAAATCGAGGCATTTGCAACCGCTAAAAAGAGTTGTAGTATGCACAGACCCTATTTTGCAAGTCGTAAAATTACCGACTCGCAAAATAGGGTTTGCGAGTTGCTATTAGGAAGAGGCGTGCCAAGGGCATTCCTTCCTAATAGAGAGTCACACTGGTATGTGCGACTGTTTTGCGACCGCAAATGTAGTCACAAAACAATCGCAGTTGCCACCTACTTCAAGTAGGTGGTAAGCCAGTCGCAAATGGGAAGGGGATTCCAGGGGACCCTTGCCCTTTGTGAATGTATGTGAAAATATTTTTCAAGAGCGGGCAGTTTTTTCTTTTAAACATGTCACGTTTTCCTTTAAGGCTACATTTGAAAAAAAAAGTTGCTTTATTTAAAAAGCAAACACAGACATGGTGGTCTGCTGTCCCCAGCAGGCCACCATCCCTGTGATTGGAGCCCATTCCCAATGGGTCGCAAATTGCGACCTGCCTCATGAATATTAATGAGGCAGGTCATTTGCGACCCCATTGGGAATCGTGAAATGTGTCTGAGACAGATTAGTACATTTCGTTTTGCGAGTCGCAAAATGCAAGTCGCAAAAAATTGCAATTTGCGACTCGCAAAATAGGATGGGCGTACATCTGGCCCTAAGGGCCTTTTCACAATTATCTCAGTAGTATGGCGTTAGAGTAGTATTCTAGATTATTTTGCAGGTTATGCCTTTAGTGTTAGAGTTTGTCCTGAGGCTACTGATGGCTCCCTCACTTTTCGACCACTTTTAGCCACCCAGATTTCACCAGTTCTTTTCTAGCGCAAGCTATAGGATGAAAATGTTTGGATATGTGTATTTCTGTGTGTGAGAAAGTCATCTTTTTTGCCCTGATCACCCCCATTTTTTGATTGATACTGTTGGTAACTGACTTACTAGTGCTCTGATTGTAAGGTACATGGTAATTAGGTTTAATTACAATTGGTACTGACAGCCTAGCTGTAAGTCCCTAGTATATAATAGGACTTGTAAATTTAGAGGCCCAGTAGACTTAATACCTGTAAGTGTGCACTACCGTGCTGTCTGCTGTCATCTTAAAGGCAGCCCTGCTTTTCAGGCTGCCTTTACATTAAATTATATGCAAATTCAACTTTGGAATTAAAGGTACTTCCAAAGTCTCAAACTACCTTATTTATACATATATGTCGCCCCTAAGGTCTCTCCTAGGTGCCCTAGGGGTAGGGTGCCTTGTAACTATAAGTAGAGGCATTATAAAAGATGTGTTATACGCCCTGGTGAGGGAAAAACTGCCAAGTTCGTTTTTCCCCATTGTAGTTCAATGGCCCCTTAGGCTAACATGGGAATACTTTATTAAAGTATAACTATTGAAAGAAAGGAGCTAAAAAAACACTTTAAAGTATCAAAATGATAGTTAGAATACATCCAACAACTTGCCACTGTTGTATGTATTATAACTATCACAGAAAAGACGTTCTAGAACTTTCTTTTCTGTAAGCCCAAATCCAGCCTTCAAGCAGCCCTGCTCTGATTGCCCAGCATCTGCCAGACTGAGCCAATCTGTCTTAATGAGGTGTGAAGTGGCCTGACTAGAGACATAGGATTTCCTTTGGGAGGAGACGTGCAAGCTGCAAAGTGAAAGGCAGGATGGGGGTGGAGTAGCCAAACTGGTCTTCAAAGAGGGAATGACAGTTTTGAGCAGCACAGGTCACCTTCCACCTTTCCCCCCTCCCCCTCACTCCCCCCCTCCCCCTCCTGCATCCCCAATTAGACCGGAGCCCCTGTAATTAGATTAGCAGAGGGGCTGGAAGGAGAGTGTTAGGGAAACATAGCCATGCCAGTGAGATGGCTTAGTCAGATCTTAACCTTCAGGAGATGGGCTTTTAAGCACTAAAAAGTGTTTATTCTTTAAAAAATCATGCCCCTGGTTCCCTACATTGGAGTTTTGTAATTTTGGTGTCTAACTGTTCATAAAACTACAACCTATTTATATAAATTGGTGTTAGATTTTTATTGTGTGTTGTGTCCGACTTACCTAATGCATTGGTGTTTTTAAATCTTTTACAAACCTGCCTCCTAAGTTAAGCCTGCCTGCTCGTTGCCAGCTACCAAGGGTTGAGCAATGGAATAATTTCTTGAGACCTTGATTGGACCTTATCTTGTGGACTAATTACTAGTGGTGGGTCCCTACCTACACCTACTAATAAACCACTTTCCAACACTGTGCACCTTGTAATAACTTTTTGGCACAGATACATGGGTACACCCGCTGCAGATTTCCGAGGCCAATTGTAATGAAGCCTTAAATGATGTGTGGGACTCTTTGTGTGCCTACATGTTTGTTGTTGTGTGCGAGAGACTCTGTGGTTATTTGTGTACATGAGTTTCTGATTCTCAATGGCTTGCACTGGCATCTTTCTAAGAGTCTATCATGTTCCCTGTCTTTGTCAGGTTCATATTTCTCAACGTTTGCCCCACACCTTGAGTCATACCTCCTACCCTCTTTCGCTCCCTCTCCTTCCCTCTTCTGCAGCCTATTTTCCTCTCCTTGCCAACTTCACATAAACCCGGCATTCACTAGCCCTCTTGTTCCCTCCTTTCAGCTCTTCTGTCACATCTATTGGCTTTGGATTAGTCCCAAAAAAGCAAACAACAAAATATAATACACCTCTTGGCCAATGTGTATGACTAACTGCTCAAGTCAGGTGGTCTTTTTAAAAAAAAGGCCTGATTTCCGTTCTCTGAGTGTGGATGGCTTCAGTTGCCTTGGTCGGTAAGTTAAAGAATGCCTTATGGTAACTTACTCTGTCTACAAATGTGCATGTGAGTGTCTTCGTTTTCAACGTGTGTTCCTGTCTACTCTTATTTCAATTGCATGGTTCACCTCTCCCAAGAAATACCTTTAGATTTGTATAAGGAAATTTCTATTTTTAACTTGGCAATTACGTGGTGCACAGTTGCATTCCGTTGACATAATTTTAAGCTGTCCTTTACATGCTAACAGACATTTCACCTGCTACCTAACAGAATATATGAAAATGATATGTCTAATATACGTACAGGCCGCCCTCACGAGGAGAGGTTTCATTTCAAAGTCACCTTCTGTACAATAGTAAAAGTCTGTAGCCTGCTGATGTCTCCCCTTGCTGTATGTATAGATCATCCTACAGTGACATATGCTTCATTGCTTAGTTGTCTCAGAAGAAATTCTTTCATCAACATTTCAGAATGTAGACGACTGAAGAGTTGTTTGTCTGTACATTTTGTATAAGTACCCATGCGTACTATCAACTGCGAAATCATTCTCTGGAGATTCCATTAAAAATATAGAAACATATTTCCCACGGCTTTGCAGTGAGTGATAATGGTGACAAACTTTCACATTTTTAAAAATAGAGCAGATTTATCCACATGCTATATTATTCTTACAGCAGCTGCCAGTTCGATCAAAATAGAAAATAAAGTGAACAAACAGCTACCAGTAAAAATATGCTTTTTAACAGCCCTCGAGGCTTTTGCATCTTTACATGCTTGATCTTGGAGGCTAAGCAGAGAAGCAGAGAAGAAGTGATATGTAGGCACATTCTAAAAAACTATTTCCTTAAGTAAGGGAACAAATTACAATGCAGATAGATATTTCAACATAATTATGTGTGTATGTATATATGTATGTATGTATGTATGTATGTATGTATATATACAAATATATATATATATATATATATATATATTCACTGAAAAAACCATAGGTTTCAGACACGTTATAGTTAGAAATTAGCATTTAAAAAACCTTTGAAATTCACTGAAAAAACCATAGGTTTTAGGGACAGTTATAGTTAGTTGGACATTTCACTCGTACAAAACCATAGAAATTCCCCGTTATAGTTAGTTCAGCTAACTATAACTCGCGCCCGCAATGCACTGCTGATGACGTCACATATGACATCACTCATGACATGGTCAGTGACATCACTGATGACATCACTGATGACATCTCAAATGACATCACTGATGACATCACTGATGACATCATCCAGTGACTGTGTGTTTCTGTAAAGTTTAAATATGTTTAATATATATAGGGAAAGGCGTATTGAAGAATGAGTGGGTGTATAAGTGTCTGAATGGATGATTTAGTACGTGAGTGACTGACTCTACAAGTGAGTGATTAAATGTATCTTACTGAATGCATGGGTTAGTGACTAAACTGTGTGAATGTCTGTATCCGTCTGTCTGTTGGTATGTAGCGGCTGCATGGCTTTCTGAATAGCTACATGAGTGTCTACATGGGTTATTGATTGATTGTCTGAGTATCTGTATGGGTGCCTGAGTGTTTGTGTGGGTGGGGTGTGTGTGACTCTGTGCATAGAAGTGTGAGTTGGTGATTCACTGGGTGCATGGTTTCAAGAGTGCATCTGTGATGGACTGTATGGGTGGGTGAGTGTGTGTATGGGTGTGTTAGTGATTGAATGTATATCTCAGTGGTACATGTGTGAGTAACTACATATGTGAAAGGCAGTATATATGTGTGTTGGAGTATATAAATGGCTATAAGTGAGAGTGTATGATTGTGAGAGTGGCTGTATGGATGAGTGTGTACTTGTATCAGTGATTGTATAAGAGCGTAAGAATGTTCTAGTATTTGTATGAGTAAGTGAGCTGGTGTGTGTATAACTGTATAGGTGAGTAAATGGGTGTGTGATTAAGTTTTTGCATGACTGACTAGGTGTGTGAGTACCTCTATGGATGAGTGGCGGTGTGTGAGTGTTTATATAGGTGTATGAGTGCATATGATAGTCCTGTACTGAGTGACTAAGTATGAGTGACTGTACGGGTGAGTGAGTGGATGTGTGTGTAGACCTAAGAATCAGTGAGTGGGTATGTAGTTTTTGGTGTTGGAGTGTCTATGGTTTTGAGAATGGCAGTCTGTAATTTAGAGTGGGTGTATCAAAAGTTATATTAGGGTGTGAGAAGATGCATGAAATTATCACATGGATGATGTCATCAGTGATGTCATTTGAGATGTCATCAGTGATGTCATCAGTGATGTCACTGACCATGTCATGAGTGATGTAATATGTGACGTCATCAGCAGTGCATTGCGGGCGCGAGTTATAGTTAGCTGAACTAACTATAACGGGGAATTTCTATGGTTTTGTACGAGTGAAATGTCCAACTAACTATAACTGTCCCTAAAACCTATGGTTTTTCAGTGAATTTCAAAGGTTTTTTAAATGCTAATTTCTAACTATAACGTGTCTCAAACCTATGGTTTTTTCAGTGAATTTCAAAGGTTTTTTAAATGCTAATTTCTAACTATAACGTGCCTGAAACCTATGATTTTTTAAGTGAATTTCAAAGGTTTTTTTAAATGCTAGTTTCTAACTATGCCTACAGAGGTAGGACATGTGAAGAAAGAAGAAAAAACGCACAGAAAGAAGCAAAAGATGTGCAGAAAGAACCAACAGAGGAGCAGAAAGAGGCCTTGTTGCAAAATCATCCTGTGCCCACAACTTTTTCAGACGGGTACTGGTGGTAACTGACTCTGACTAACCAGAGCCAGTGCTATGCTAAAAGACACTTAGAATACAGTGAAAACACCTACATACACTAGGGAACACTATGCGTTGGGGTACCCCTGTGATTAGCATGACCTCCTCTGCAAGTCCCTAGTACATAATAGGGCAGGGGGATTAAAACTACCTCTTAAAAGCGCTACAGGGCGCGTTTGCACAGTGGTGAAGGGAGGGGGCCTGAGGTGACATGTGTGCAAACGCACCCCGTGGCGCGTTTTAAGTTGCGGGATTAAGTCCCCTTGAATTCTGAGGGTCCCTAGGGCCCAACTAGCCCCCAGGTACCTACAGTTAGGACCACAGAGCTGAGTTGCAGAGAGGCGTTCCGAGGCCACGCACCTTTTTCACCTCTCTGCAATGCAACTCTGTTGTGCTTACTGAAGGTACCTGGTGGGCTAGTTGGCCCCAGGGTCCCTCAGGATTTAAAGGGAATTAATTCCCCAACTTAAAAGCACCACAGGGCGTGTTTGCGCACATGTCACCTGAGGCCCCGCCCCTCCCTTCACCACTGTGCAAACGCGCCCCGTGGTGCGTTTTAAGTTGAGGGATTAGGTCACCTTGAATCCTGAGGGTCCCTGGGGCCCAACTAGCCCACTAGGTACTTCCAGTAAGCACCACAGGCCTGCGTTGCAACGCCTGTAACAAATTGTGCAGTTGTGTTTAGGTAGTGAAGAGGGTCGTGCTGGGGGTAGTGTTTTAGGGTTTAGGGTAGTGCAGTGGTATTTGTGTAGTGTAGGGGGTCATGCTGGGGGTAGATTTAGGGTTTAGGGTAGTGCAGTGGTGTTTGGGTAGTGTAGGGAGTCGTGCTGGGGGAGTGTTTTAGGGTTTAGGGTAGTGCAGTGGTGTTTGGGTAGTGTAGGGGGTCGTGCTGGGGGTAGTGTTTTAGGGTTTAGGGTAGTGCAGTGGTGTTTGGGTAGTGTAGGGGGTACTGCTGGGGGTAGTGATTTAGGGTTTAGGGTAGTGCAGTGGTGTTTGTGTAGTGTAGGGGGTAGTGTTTTAGGGTTTAGGGTAGTGCAGTGGTGTTTGTGTAGTGTAGGAGGTCGTGTTTTAGGGTTTAGGGTAGTGCAGTGGTCTTTGGGTAGTGTAGGGAGTCGTACGGGGGTAGTGTTTTAGGGTTTAGGGTAGTGTAGGGGGTCATGCGGGGGTAGTGTTTTAGGGATTAGGGTAGTGCATTGGTGTTTGGGTAGTGTAGGGGGTCATGCGGGGGTAGTGTTTTAGGGTTTAGGGCAGTGCAGTGGTGTTTGGGTAGTGTAGGGGGTCGTGCTGGGGGAGTGTTTTAGGGTTTAGGGCAGTGCAGTGGTGTTCGGGTAGTGTAGGGGGTCATGCTGGGGGAGTGTTTTAGGGTTTAGGGCAGTGCAGTGGTGTTCGGGTAGTGTAGAGGGTCGTGCTGGGGGAGTGTTTGAGGGTTTAGGGCAGTGCAGTCGTGTTCGGGTAGTGTAGGGGGTTGTGCTGGGGGTAGTATTTTAGGGTTTAGGGTAGTGCAGTGGTGTTCGGGTAGTGTAGGGGGTCGTGCTGGGGGTAGTGTTCTAGGGTTTAGGGCAGTGCAGTGGTGTTTGGGCAGTGTAGGGGGTAATGCTGGGGGTGGTGTTTTAGGGTTTAGGGCAGTGCAGTGTTGTTCGGGCAGTGTAGGGGTCGTGCTGGGGGTGGTGTTTCAGGGTTTAGGGCAGTGCAGTGGTGTTCGGGCAGTATAGGGGGTGGTGTTTCAGGGTTTAGGGCAGTGCAGTGGTGTTCGGGCAGTGTAGGGGGTCGTGCAGGGGGTGGTGTTTCAGGGTTTAGGGCAGTGGTGTTCGGGCAGTGTAGGGGGTCGTGCTGGGGGTGGTGTTTCAGGGTTTGGGGCAGTGCAGTGGTGTTCGAGGCAGTAAAGGGGGTCGTGCTGGGGGTGGTGTTTCAGGGTTTAGGGCAGTGCAGTGGTGTTCGGGCAGTGTAGGGGGCGGTGCAGGGGTGGTGTTTCAGGGTTTAGGGCAGTGCAGTGGTGTTCGGGCAGTGTAGGGGTGCTGCAGGGGGTGGTGTTTCAGGGTTTAGGGCAGTGCAGTGGTGTTCGGGCAATGTAGGGGGTCATGCTGGGACTGGTGTTTCAGGGTTTAGGGCAGTGGTGTTCGGGCAGTGTAGGGGGTCTTGCTGGGGCTGGTGTTTCAGAGTCTAGGGCACTGCAGTGGTGTTCGGGCAGTGTAGGGGGTCTTGCTGGGGCTGGTGTTTCAGGGTTTAGGGCAGTGCAGTGGTGTTTGGGCAGTGTAGGGGGTCATGCTGGGGCTAGTGTTTCAGGATTTAGGGCAGAGCAATGGTGTTCAGGCAGTGTAGGGGGTTTTGCTGGAGGTGGTGTTTCAGGGTTTAGGGCAGTGCAGTGGTGTTCGTGCAGTGTAGGGGGTGTTGTTTCAGGGTTTAGGGCAGTGTTGTTCAGGCAGTGTAGGGGGTCTTGCTGGGGTTGATGTTTCAGGGTTTAGGGCAGTGCAGTGGTGTTCGGGCAGTGTAGGGGGTCGTGCTGGGGGTGGTGTTTCAGGGTTTAGGGCAGTGCAGTGGTGTTCCGGCAGTGTAGGAGGTCGTGCAGGGGTGGTGTTTCAGGGTTTAGGGCAGTGCAGTGGTGTTCGGGCAGTGTAGGGGGTCATGCTGGGGGTGGTGTTTCAGGGTTTAGGGCAGTGCAGTGGTGTTCGGGCAGTGTAGGGTGTCGTGCTGAGGGGTGGTGTTTCAGGGTTTAGGGCAGTGCAGTTGTGTTCGTGCAGTGTAGGGGGTCGTGCAGGGGGTGGTGTTTCAGGGTTTAGGGCAGTGCAGTGGTGTTTGGGCAGTGTAGGGGGTCGTGCAGGGGTGGTGTTTCAGGGTTTAGGGCAGTGCAGTGGTGTTCGGCCAGTGTGGGTGTTCTTGCTGGGGGTGGTGTTTCAGGCTTTAGTGCAGTGGTGTTCAGGCAGTGTAGGGGGTCTTGCTGGGGCTGGTGTTTCAGGGTTTAGGGCAGTGCAGTGGTGGTCGGGCAGTGTAGGGGTTCGTGCTGGGGCTGGTGTTTGAGGGTTTAGGGTAGTGCAGTGGTGTTCGGGCAGTGTAGGGGGTCGTGCTGGGGCTGGTGTTTTAGGGTTTAGGGCAGTGCAGTGGTTTTCGGGCAGTGTAGGCGGTCATGCTGGGTCTGGTGTTTCAGGGTTTAGGGCAGTGCAGTGGTGTTCGGGCAGTGTACGGGGTTGTGCTGGGGCTGGTGTTTCAGGGTTTAGGGCAGTGCAGTGGTGTTTGGGCAGTGTATGGGGTCGTGCTGGGGGTGGTGTTTCAGGGTTTAGGACAGTGCAGTGGTGTTCGGGCAGTGTAGGGGGTCATGCTGGGGGTGGTGTTTCAGGGTTTAGGGCAGTGCAGTGGTGTACGGGCAGTGTAGGGGTCTTGCTGGGGGTGGTGTTTCAGGGTTTAGGGCAGTGGTGTTCGGGCAGTGTAGGGGTCATGCTGGGGCTAGTGTTTCAGGGTTTAGGGCAGTGCAGTGGTGTTCGTGCAGTGTAGGGGGTGTTGTTTCAGGGTTTAGGGCAGTGGTGTTCAGGCAGTGTAGGGGGTCTTGCTGGGGTTGATGTTTCAGGGTTTAGGGCAGTGCAGTGGTGTTCGGGCAGTGTAGGGGGTCGTGCTGGGGGTGGTGTTTCAGGGTTTAGGGCAGTGCAGTGGTGTTCCGGCTGTGTAGGAGGTCGTGCAGGGGGTGGTGTTTCAGGGTTTAGGGCAGTGCAGTGGTGTTCGGGCAGTGTAGGGGGTCATGCTGGGGGTGGTGTTTCAGGGTTTAGGGCAGTGCAGTGGTGTTCAGACAGTGTAGGGTGTCGTGCTGAGGGTGGTGTATCAGGGTTTAGGGCAGTGCAGTGGTGTTCGGGCAGTGTAGGGGGTCGTGCAGGGGTGGTGTTTCAGGGTTTAGGGCAGTGCAGTGGTGTTTGGGCAGTGTAGGGGGTCGTGCAGGGGTGGTGTTTCAGGGTTTAGGGCAGTGCAGTGGTGTTCGGCCAGTGTAGGTGATCTTGCTGGGGTGGTGTTTCAGGCTTTAGTGCAGTGGTGTTCGGACAGTGTAGGGGGTCTTGCTGGGGGTGGTGTTTCAGGGTTTAGGGCAGTGCAGTGGTGTTCGGGCAGTGTAGGGGGTCTTTCTGGGGCTGGTGTTTCAGGGTTTAGGGCAGTGCAGTGGTGTTCGGGCAGTGTAGGGGGTCGTGCTGGGGCTGGTGTTTGAGGGTTTAGGGTAGTGCAGTGGTGTTCGGGCAGTGTACGGTGTTGTGCTGGAGCTGGTGTTTCAGGGTTTAAGGCAGTGCAGTGGTGTTCGGGCAGTGTAGGGGGTCGTGCTGGGGGTGGTGTTTCAGGGTTTAGGGCAGTGCAGTGGTATTCAGGCAGTGTAGGGGGTCATGCTGGGGCTTGTGTTTCATGGTTTAGGGCAGTGCAGGTGTGTTCGGGCAGTGTAGGGGGTCGTGCTGGGGGTGGTGTTTCAGGGTTTAGGGCAGTGCAGTGGTGTTCGGGCAGTGTAGGGGGTCATGCTGGGGGTGGTGTTTTAGGGTTTAGGGCAGTGCAGTGGTGTTCGGGCAGTGTAGGGGGTCGTGCTGGGGGTGGTGTTTCAGGGTTTAGGGCAGTGCAGTGGTGTTCGGGCAGTGTAGGGGGTGGTGTTTCAGGGTTTAGGGCAGTGCAGTGGTGTTCGGGCAGTGTAGGGGGTCGTGCAGGGGTGGTGTTTCAGGGTTTTGGGCAGTGGTGTTCGGGCAGTGTAGGGGGTCGTGCTGGGGGTGGTGTTTCAGGGTTTGGGGCAGTGCAGTGGTGTTCGAACAGTAAAGGGGGTCGTGCTGGGGGTGGTGTTTCAGGGTTTAGGGCAGTGCAGTGGTGTTCGGGCAGTGTAGGGGGCGGTGCAGGGGGTGGTGTTTCAGGGTTTAAGGCAGTGCAGTGGTGTTCGGGCAGTGTAGGGGGTGCTGCAGGGGGTGGTGTTTCAGGGGGTAGGGCAGTGCAGTGGTGTTCGGGCAATGTAGGGGGTCATGCTGGGGCTGGTGTTTCAGGGTTTAGGGCAGTGGTGTTCGGGCAGTGTAGGGGGTCTTGCTGGGGCTGGTGTTTCAGAGTCTAGGGCACTGCAGTGGTGTTCGGGCAGTGTAGGGGGTCTTGCTGGGGCTGGTGTTTCAGGGTTTAGGGCAGTGCAGTGGTGTTTGGGCAGTGTAGGGGGTCATGCTGGGGCTAGTGTTTCAGGATTTAGGGCAGAGCAATGGTGTTCAGGCAGTGTAGGGGTTTTGCTGGAGGTGGTGTTTCAGGGTTTAGGGCAGTGCAGTGGTGTTCGTGCAGTGTAGGGGTGTTGTTTCAGGGTTTAGGGCAGTGGTGTTCAGGCAGTGTAGGGGGTCTTGCTGGGGTTGATGTTTCAGGGTTTAGGGCAGTGCAGTGGTGTTCGGGCAGTGTAGGGGGTCGTGCTGGGGGTGGTGTTTCAGGGTTTAGGGCAGTGCAGTGGTGTTCCGGTAGTGTAGGAGGTCGTGCAGGGGTGGTGTTTCAGGGTTTAGGGTAGTGCAGTGGTGTTCGGGCAGTGTAGGGGGTCATGCTGGGGGTGGTGTTTCAGGGTTTAGGGCAGTGCAGTGGTGTTTGGGCAGTGTAGGGTGTCGTGCTGAGGGTGGTGTTTCAGGGTTTAGGGCAGTGCAGTGGTGTTCGGGCAGTGTAGGGGGTCGTGCAGGGGTGGTGTTTCAGGGTTTAGGGCAGTGCAGTGGTGTTTGGGCAGTGTAGGGGGTCATGCAGGGGTGGTGTTTCAGGGTTTAGGGCAGTGCAGTGGTGTTCGGCCAGTGTAGGTGGTCTTGCTGGGGGTGGTGTTTCAGGGTTTAGTGCAGTGGTGTTCGGGCAGTGTAGGGGGTCTTGCTGGGGGTGGTGTTTCAGGGTTTAGGGCAGTGCAGTGGTGTTCGGGCAGTGTAGGGGTCTTGCTGGGGCTGGTGTTTCAGGGTTTAGGGCAGTGCAGTGGTGTTCGGGCAGTGTAGGGGGTCGTGCTGGGGCTGGTGTTTGAGGGTTTAGGGTAGTGCAGTGGTGTTCGGGCAGTGTAGGGGGTCGTGCTGGGGCTGGTGTTTTAGGGTTTAGGGCAGTGCAGTGGTTTTGGGCAGTGTAGGCGGTCGTGCTGGGTCTGGTGTTTCAGGGTTCAGGGCAGTGCAGTGGTGTTCGGGCAGTGTACGGGGTTGTGCTGGGGCTGGTGTTTCAGGGTTTAGGGCAGTGCAGTGGTGTTCGGGCAGTGTAGGGGGTCGTGCTGGGGGTGTTGTTTCAGGGTTTAGGGCAGTGCAGTGGTGTTCAGGCAGTGTCGGGGGTCGTGCTGGGGCTGGTGTTTCATGGTTTAGGGCAGTGCAGTGGTGTTCGGGCAGTGTAGGGGGTCGTGCTGGGGGTGGTGTTTCAGGGTTTAGGGCAGTGCAGTGGTGTTCGGGCAGTGTAGGGGGTCATGCTGGGGGTGGTGTTTCAGGGTTTAGGGCAGTGCAGTGGTGTACGGGCAGTGTAGGGGGTCTTGCTGGGGGTGGTGTTTCAGGGTTTAGGGCAGTGGTGTTCGGGCAGTGTAGGGGTCTTGCTGGGGGTAGTGTTTCGGGGTTTAGGGCAGTGCAGTGGTGTTCGTGCAGTGTAGGGGGTCGTGCTGGGGGTGGTGTTTCAGGGTTTAGGGCAGTGCAGTAGTGTTCGGGCAGTGTAGGGGATCGTGCAGGGTGTGGTGTTTCAGGGTTTAGGGCAGTGCAGTGGTGTTCAGGCAGTGTAGGGGGTCGTGCTGGGGGAGGTGTTTCAGGGTTTAGGGCAGTGCAGTGGTGTTCGGGCAGTGTAGGGGGTCGTGCAGGGGGTGGTGTTTCAGGGTTTAGGGCAGTGCAGTGGTGTTCGGGCAGTGTAGGGGGTCGTGCAGGGGGTGGTGTTTCAGGGTTTAGGGCAGTGGTGTTCGGCCAGTGTAGGATGTCTTGCTGGGGGTGGTGTTTCAGGCTTTAGTGCAGTGGTGTTCGGGCAGTGTAGGGGGTCTTGCTGGGGGTGGTGTTTCAGGGTTTAGGGCAGTGCAGTGGTGTTCGGGCAGTGTAGGGGTCTTGCTGGGGCTGGTGTTTCAGGGTTTAGGGCAGTGCAGTGGTGTTCGGGCAGTGTAGGGGGTCGTGCTGGGGCTGGTGTTTGAGGGTTTAGGGTAGTGCAGTGGTGTTTGGGCAGTGTAGGGGGTCGTGCTGGGGCTGGTGTTTTAGGGTTTAGGGCAGTGCAGTGGTTTTCGGGCAGTGTAGGCGGTCGTGCTGGGTCTGGTGTTTCAGGGTTTAGGGCAGTGCAGTGGTGTTCGGGCAGTGTACGGGGTTGTGCTGGGGCTGGTGTTTCAGGGTTTAGGGCAGTGCAGTGGTGTTCGGGCAGTGTAGGGGGTCGTGCTGGGGGTGGTGTTTCAGGGTTTAGGGCAGTGCAGTGGTGTTCGGGCAGTGTAGGGGTCATGCTGGGGGTGGTGTTTCAGGGTTTAGGGCAGTGCAGTGGTGTTCGGGCAGTGTAGGGGGTCGTGAAGGGGTGGTGTTTCATGGTTTAGGGCAGTGCAGTGGTGTTCGGGCAGTGTGGGGGTCATGCTAGGGTATGTGTTTCAGGGTTTAGGGCAGTGCAGTGGTGTTCGGGCAGTGTAGGGGGTCATGCTGGGGGTAGTGTTTTAGGGTTTAGGGTAGTGCAGTGGTGCTTGTGTAGTGTAGGGGGTCGTGCTGGGGGTAGTGTTTTAGGGTTTAGGGTAGTGCAGTGGTGTTTGTGTAGTGTAGGGGTCATGTTTTAGGGTAGTGCAGTGGTGTTTGGGTAGTGTAGGGGGTCGTGCTGGGGGTAGTGTTTTAGGATTTAGGTTAGTGCAGTGGTGTTTGGGTAGTGTAGGGGGTCGTGCTGGGGGTAGTGTTTTAGGGTTTAAGGTAGTGCAGTGGTGTTTGTGTAGTGTAGGGGTCGTGCTGGGGGTAGTGTTTTAGGTTTTAGGGTAGTGCAGTGGTGCTTGTGTAGTGTAGGGGGTCGTGCTGGGGTAGTGTTTTAGGGTTTAGGGTAGTGCAGTGGTGTTTGTGTAGTGTAGGGGTCATGTTTTAGGGTAGTGCAGTGGTGTTTGTGTAGTGTAGGGGGTCGTGCTGGGGGTAGTGTTTTAGGTTTTAGGGTAGTGCAGTGGTGCTTGTGTAGTGTAGGGGGTCGTGCTGGGGGTAGTGTTTTAGGGTTTAGGGTAGTGCAGTGGTGTTTGTGTAGTGTAGGGGGTCATGTTTTAGGGTAGTGCAGTGGTGTTTGGGTAGTGTAGGGGGTCGTGCTGGGGGTAGTGTTTTAGGATTTAGGTTAGTGCAGTGGTGTTGGGGTAGTGTTTTAGGGTTTAGGGTAGTGCAGTGGTGTTTGTGTAGTGTAGGGGGTCATGCTGGGGGTAGTGTTTTAGGGTTTAGGATAGTGCAGTGGTGCTTGTGTAGTGTAGGGGGTCGTGCTGGGGTAGTGTTTTAGGGTTTAGGGTAGTGCAGTGGTGTTTTTGTAGTGTAGGGGGTCATGTTTTAAGATGCAACGCTCCAATACCTGACCAGTCTGCACTACATAAAACTACAAAAAAACTAAAAATAAAAAGTGTTTTGCACACTTTTGTCATTGGGCTATATGTGGGCTACATCTGGGTAATATTTGTGCTACATTTGGGCTCTTTTTTCACTGGTGGCCATCTTGGAAGACTTCTTTGTTATGAAGTTTCCTAATTTCCTCATTACTGCAGTCTCCTCAGTAGGAAATGCTTTCAGTTTTTACTTTGATTCCATCAAGAAGGCATTCAGATGTGTCACACATTTGCCATAAATTCAGAATGTTATTACTCTAGTTGTTCATTAGATCACTGTAGTAAAGCTACTGCTCACCAAGGAGTTAACTGGAAGTCTACTGCTGGTATTGAAAGTGATTGTTTCAGTCTGCATGTCAGAATTTTCTAATGAAATAGAAGAGGATTTGAGATCTCACTTAAAACATGCACTAAATTTTCTTTTGCAGCACTAACCATAATTTCTATGGCAAAATGAACCCCCTCATTTTGTTCCTTTTTAAATTAAATGTTTTAAGTGTTACCAGTTTATTCCAATCAAGATGGCTTCAGGTGTGCCATACTTTTGTCATAAGTAAGGCTGTTAGCACTCTAGTTGTTCTTTAGAACACTCTGGGAAGCTGCAGTAGAACACAAAGGCATCAACTGACAGGCTGCTCCTGTTGAAATATAACAGGAAGATATTTGAGATCTCACTTAAAACATGTCCTAATTTTTCTTTCTACAGCACTAACCATAATTTCTATGGCAAAATGAACCCCCTCATTTTGTTCCTTTTTAAATTAAATGTTTTAAGTGTTACCAGTTTATTCCAATCAAGATGGCTTCAGGTGTGCCATACTTTTGTCATAAGTAAGACTGTTAGCGCTCTAGTTGTTCTTTAGAACACTCTGGGAAGCTGCAGTAGAACACAAAGGCATCAACTGACAGGCTGCTCCTGTTGAAATATAACAGGAAGATATTTGAGATCACACTTGAAACATGTCCTAATTTTTCTTTCTACAGCACTAACCATAATTTCTATGACAAAATGAACCCCATCATTTTGTT
>CAWUFW010027352.1:0-27369 GCA_963921515.1 Calotriton arnoldi | reverse complement strand
TACACCGCGACCGACGCGTACGCAGCATACAAAACTGCACAAACACAGCGTGAACGAAACGGAAAACACCGTACGAGACCAATGCAGGGTCCGACTCGGTCACAAGAACGTTTCCAACATACACAAACAGCACAAAGGAAAAATCAACCAAAAAAAGGCCAAACAAGCAATTACCAAGCCAATAAATACTGGGGGGGGTGGGGACAGAGAACAAAGACACACCCACAACTCCACCTATATAAAGGACACAAATCACTACCATGAGCCTTTGCAAATGCCATTCCACTGCCAGCACCCAAGAGAAAGCAACCACACACCCACAGCTCATCCCTCACACAAGCCACACACCAGCAGCACACCAACAAATACCTACCTCACATACACCCAGCACAACACACACCCACACACCCTCACCTGCACACCAACACACACATCACCCACCATCACCACCCATCACCATGCCCCCCAAGAAGAATCACAAGTTCCTAGATTGTGAATTGGAAGTCCTGGTAGACGAGATCCTCAGGGTAGAGCCACAGCTGTTTGGCACATTGGTCCAACAGACCCCCATGTCGCAGAAAACCAAGATGTGGGAGAGGATCATCAACAGGGTGAACGCCCAATCACCATGTCGGCGCACAAAGACCGACATCCAGAACAGGTGGTATGACGTGCGCAGGAGGGTACGGAAACTGCTGAAGCAAGACTACATCAACAGCCAACACACCGGCAGTGGCCCTCCTGCCAAGCCAATATACCTCAGGCCCTGGGAGGAGAAGGTGCGGGCCATCCTACCGCCAGTGAGCATATATGGACTAGAGGACATCCCAGAGCCTGGTGAGTACACAACAAATGTACACAATATACTGCCACAAAACACACACATCACTGTCAAGGGGAGAGTCAAACCATGCACTCATAGCAATTACACAGCAACTAGAACAGAATCATCCCAAAATGTGTATGTCAGTCAGATAAACACAACACATGCCATCAAAAAAGTCACATCCAACTGTGCCAACACATGTACAAACACAACCACAACTACAGCTAGGCAGTGGCACAAATAGAACTAACACACACATCCACACATGTAGCCACCACAACAACACCAACACACAGTGAAGACCACTCAAAGGAAGGAATTCTGTGTATGCTGGCCAAGTCAGTGTAGCCAATAGCATCATGGGAGTCGCAGTCACACATATTGCCCCCCCACAACTGTCCCATCAACACCACCATGAACCATGCGCACATCACAGGGAGTGGAGAAGGACTCACAAGATGGCTGACACTGGCTACTGCTGTGAGGAGCACAAGGCCCTGCTGGCAACTGTGCACCAACAAACAGCAGGACACCACTGACTGACATCCTGAGAGACAACTTACACTCCCTGCAATGCAAGCACAGTCCATGGTGGGATATCTGGCTGGCTGGGTGGGAAGGGGGACTTGCAGCACTGACCATAGTCACCAGCACCTCCCCTCACACCCCCCCAACACAAACTCCACAGTACCCACCTGGTAGAATGCAATGCCCTCCATCCTAACACAAGATCCCACAAAGCACCACCACCCTGGGTTATGTTGTGTGAAGCACAGGGACACTCTTGGGACTCTTAGCCAAACAACTGCCAGGACAACACTCCCAGCCATCCTGTCAGCACAGCCAGCCCACCCCACAGGGAAGCAGAGTCAAAAGGAAGGAAGCATGGGCATGCTGGGAAGGGGGTGGAGGCAATAGCATGATGGGAGTCGTAGTCACAGACATTGCTCAGCCTCACAACTGGCCCATCAACACCACCCTGAACCATGCTCACATCACAGGGAGTGGAGAAGGACTCACAAGATGGCTGACACTGGCTACTGCTGTGGGGAGCACAAGGCCCTGCTGCCAACTGTGCACCAACAAACAGCAGGACACCACTGACTGACATCCTGAGAGACAACTTACACTCCCTGCAATGCAAGCACGTTCCATGGTGGGATATCCGGCTGGCTGGGTGGGAAGGGGTACTTGCAGCACTGACCATAGTCACCAGCACCTCCCCTCACACCCCCCCAACACAAACTCCACAGTACCCACCTGGTAGAATGCAATGCCCTCCATCCTAACACAAGATCCCACAAAGCACCACCACCCTGGGTTATGTTGTGTGAAGCACAGGGACACTCTTGGGACTCTTAGCCAAACAACTGCCAGGACAACACTCCCAGCCATCCTGTCAGCACAGCCAGCCCACCCCACAGGGAAGCAGAGTCAAAAGGAAGGAAGCATGGGCATGCTGGGAAGGGGGTGGAGGCAATAGCATGATGGGAGTGGTAGTCACAGACATTGCTCAGCCTCACAACTGGCCCATCAACACCACCCTGAACCATGCTCACATCACAGGGAGTGGAGAAGGACACACAAGATGGCTGACACTGGCTACTGCTGTGGGGAGCACAAGGGCATGCTGGGAACTGCACACCAACCAACAGCAGGACACCACTGTCAGCCATCTTGCCATTGCCCTCACACCCACACACACTGAACTCCCCACAAAAGCAAGTAAGTATGGGAATGCTGGGAAGTGGGGTGGAGGCAATAGCATGATGGGAGTCACAGTCACAGACATAGCTCACCCCCACAACTGTCCCATCAACACCACCCTGAACCATGCTCACATCACAGGGACTGGAGAAGGACTCACAAGATGGCTGACACTGGCTACTGCTGTGGGGAGCACAAGGCCCTGCTGCCAACTGTGCACCAACAAACAGCAGGACACCACTGACTGACATCCTGAGAGACAACTTACACTCCCTGCAATGCAAGCACGTTCCATGGTGGGATATCTGGCTGGCTGGGTGGGAAGGGGGACTTGCAGCACTGACCATAGTCACCAGCACCTCCCCTCACACCCCCCCCAAACACAAACTCCACAGTACCCACCTGGTAGAATGCAATGCCCTCCATCCTAACACAAGATCCCACAAAGCACCACCACCCTGGGTTATGTTGTGTGAAGCACAGGGACACTCTTGGGACTCTTAGCCAAACAACTGCCAGGACAACACTCCCAGCCATCCTGTCAGCACAGCCAGCCCACCCCACAGGGAAGCAGAGTCAAAAGGAAGGAAGCATGGGCATGCTGGGAAGGGGGTGGAGGCAATAGCATGATGGGAGTCGTAGTCACAGACATTGCTCTGCCTCACAACTGGCCCATCAACACCACCCTGAACCATGCTCACATCACAGGGAGTGGAGAAGGACTCACAAGATGGCTGACACTGGCTACTGCTGTGGGGAGCACAAGGCCCTGCTGCCAACTGTGCACCAACTAACAGCAGGACACCACTGACTGACATCCTGAGAGACAACTTACACTCCCTGCAATGCAAGCACGTTCCATGGTGGGATATCTGGCTGGCTGGGTGGGAAGGGGTACTTGCAGCACTGACCATAGTCACCAGCACCTCCCCTCACACCCCCCCCCAACACAAACTCCACAGTACCCACCTGGTAGAATGCAATGCCCTCCATCCTAACACAAGATCCCACAAAGCACCACCACCCTGGGTTATGTTGTGTGAAGCACAGGGACACTCTTGGGACTCTTAGCCAAACAACTGCCAGGACAACACTCCCAGCCATCCTGTCAGCACAGCCAGCCCACCCCACAGGGAAGCAGAGTCAAAAGGAAGGAAGCATGGGCATGCTGGGAAGGGGGTGGAGGCAATAGCATGATGGGAGTGGTAGTCACAGACATTGCTCAGCCTCACAACTGGCCCATCAACACCACCCTGAACCATGCTCACATCACAGGGAGTGGAGAAGGACACACAAGATGGCTGACACTGGCTACTGCTGTGGGGAGCACAAGGGCATGCTGGGAACTGCACACCAACCAACAGCAGGACACCACTGTCAGCCATCTTGCCATTGCCCTCACACCCACACACACTGAACTCCCCACAAAAGCAAGTAAGTATGGGAATGCTGGGAAGTGGGGTGGAGGCAATAGCATGATGGGAGTCACAGTCACAGACATAGCTCACCCCCACAACTGTCCCATCAACACCACCCTGAACCATGCTCACATCACAGGGAGTGGAGAAGGACTCACAAGATGGCTGACACTGGCTACTGCTGTGGGGAGCACAAGGCCCTGCTGCCAACTGTGCACCAACAAACAGCAGGACACCACTGACTGACATCCTGAGAGACAACTTACACTCCCTGCAATGCAAGCACGTTCCATGGTGGGATAACTGACTGGGTGGGTGGGTGGGTGGGAAGGAGGTCTGGCTGTCAACCAAACACAATCAATGCAGACCATGTTCACACCCCAGAGAATACATAGAAATGCCCAAATAATGCAGGACAATGTGCCACACCAATATCAACCCCTGACTGTGACGACTTAGGACAATACAATGTACAGGCCCGCACCCCGAGGCACAGTCACAACTGTCAGGTGTGTCAACCACTGATGCCTGCAGAAACATGACATACATTGTTTGTGTCTCCCAAAAACAGGTGATGATAGGGACACAGCAGCAGACGCTGAGGAGTCCCAGTCCCAGGCTCAAGAGGATGCCGAGCTCACTGGCGTCGTACAGCCTCTGTCCTCCTCGGACGATGAAGAACAACCTGGCACATCCGGTGCAAGTCAACATGCTGCACCAGCAGGACCACCAGCTGCAGCACCAGCAGGTCCACCAGCTGCACCCCCTGCACCCACCCCTCCAACGACTGTCACCACGAATACCATCCCTGCCGACATGGACAGAATAAGGAACAACACCAGCGCAGTGACCCTGGACCAACCTGGGGCCATGGACACCACCACCACCACCAACCCCCAAGGTGGACCAGGGTTATCTGTGCGTGCAACTGCACACACTGCACATGTCAGCAGGGGTGGTGGGAGGGGTGGGAGACAGAGGTCGCTGCTTGCAGACGTTGCTGGTGTGCATGAAGACCCACAACTGGTACGCATAGCTGATGCGTACCAGTCCAGCACCGGAGAGCTCAGCCAGGTAGTGGGGCTCCTCAGAGACATCAAACAGCAGCAGGCTGCCCATCATGCCCGCTTGGACTCCCACATGTCCCATGTGGAGTCACACATGTCACGTGTGGACTCCCACATGTCACGTGTGGACTCCCACATGACCCGCGTGGAGTCCAAGTGGGATGTACTACATGAGATGACGGCGGTGCACAGGGACATTTTACAATGCCTCCGCCAGATGAACAGCAACCAGTCCACACCTCCCTGTGTGCCAACAACATCTGGTACCGAACAAACTGCAACTGCCACAGGGAGGGAGGAGGACTCTGGCGGAGAGTCCCCTGCACCGCAGCAGCCTGCACTTGAGGGCCCCCCCCAAGAAGAGGGGTCGTCCGAGGAGGGGAAAGTGAGAGGCTGATGGCCAAGCGCAACTCCCAGGAAGCCTGAACCTGTTCTGGATTTTCGCCTTTGTGCACAGACTGTTCACCCTGTTGATGGCAACACTACTCCCACACATTGCATGGGGAGTACAAGTTGGAACAATGTGTCAGACAACTGTGGCCCCGATACTGGGGATCCTGTCTACCTGGACTTTCTATTCATCTAGGAACTTGGGATTGCAAGATTCATGTACAGCACAATCCATCCTATGCACTATTATCACAGATGTATCACAATAAACACAATAATACACCATACTTGCCTCTGTCATGATTCCAACGTGGGTGCTGTTATGGGGATGATGAACAACAAAATTACACTGTGTATGCGAACTGCAACAGCAAGGACAACACAGGCATGTGAGTACAGGCAACGTGACACATATGAGGGAGACACACCACCAGGGCTACACAACACATACACACCTAGGCCATCTGACTCATTGCCTACACTGATGTTGCCAGGGAAGACGGTGCAATGCACAGACACCACACCCATTCCCAGTTGTAGTCAAGTAGCCCACAGGTGCAGTAAGCAAATGGCAGTCAAATGTGTGACCACAGACAACGCACATCACTAAGTGAAGCACAGGTTTATTACACAGTAGCAACATGCCGTAACCACTACAGATGCAAGGTAACCCCACCTGGTAGCGGGCACACAGTCAACAACTGTAGACAGAAGGAAGTCCATGGGTGTGGCGCACATCACCTGTAGGGACACAACAGCTACCAGCCTGGATGTGCAATCACGTCGTCGGTGGACACAGTTGACCAAACGAATCTGAAAGTACCCTGTGAAGGACAGAAATGACACACAGTCAAAAGCAATGGAGTACAGGACAGAACAGCAAAACTCATGCACAATACATGTTACAAGATACCCACCCAGAACCAAGTTAGCATGTGAACACTGTTGGGGAGTACAGCCCACCTGTAAGCACACATCGCAACACACATCCAGTCAAGTAGCCCATGGACACACTCCAACAGCACCAGAGCACCACCCACACATCATGCCAACTCACATCATTGATATGACACCTCAGGATACTCACATTCAGCTAAAGAAGTTGGTGATGAGCTGTGTGCGGACATCACCATCACCATCATCATCATCATCGTCACTGGCATCGTGGTCCAGGCCAGGATCCTCCACAGGTGGCGGATGTTGGTCATCGTCATCCTGGATGAGAGGCAACTCCTTCCGCACTGCCAGGTTGTGGAGCATGCAGCAGACGATGATAATCTTGCACACTTTCGCAGGGGCATATGGGAGGGACCCTCCGGTCTTGTCCAGGCAGCGGAAGCGGCTCTTCAGGAGACCAAAGGTCCGCTCAATCACTCTCCTGGTCCGACCATGTGCCTCATTGTAGCGCATCTGGGCAGGTGTCACAGGGTTCCTGAGGGGTGTCAGCAACCACGGCATGTTGGGGTATCCCGAGTCACCTACGGACAGACAAGTGCACATCAGCTGACTTGGAAAAGTGGGCGGAATACTACAGATCAGATCACACACAATGGCACAAAGTCAGTACACACCGACAAGCCAGGCACGCTGGTTCTGCATCTGTGCCATCAACCTGGGGATGCGACTACTCCTCATCACAAAGGCATCGTGTGCTGAACCAGGGAAACGGGCACACACGTGTGTGATGGTCATGTCTGCAAGACACACCACCAGTGCATTGACCGAGTGGTAGTGCTTGCGGTTCCTGTAGGCCTGCTCCTGGGCCTGTGGTGGTACCAAAGCCACATGTGTCCCATCAATGGAGCCAATGACATGCGGCATCCTCCCCAGGGCATAAAAGTCACTCTTCACGTCAGTGAGTCGTCGCAGTCTAGGGAAATAGATGTACCGGTTCAGGAAGAGCAACATTGCCGCCAAGAAATCGCGGAGCACACGGCTGAACATGGTCTGTGACATCCCACCAGCAGACGCCACAGTATGTTGGAAGGTACCGGTGGCAAAGAAGTGTAGGGCTGCCATCACCTTCACCTTGGGGGTCAGCGCTGTAGGATACGGCCGGCCAGGCTGCAAATGTGGGGACAACTGCACTGCCAAATCCTCAATCAGCTGCCTGGTGAAGCGGTACCGTCGGATGCTGTCCCGTTCCACCATCGTTGCCAGGTCTGGGAATGGCCGATGGACAGCAGGAGCCCTGCAGTGCAGAGGAGAAGTAAGCAAGATCGTCAGTCACCCCACATATGCGGCATTGAACACACTCAAGATCCCAACATACATCATCATGAGGCACAACTACATGAAGTGTGCAGTACCGGAACGACATGTATGGTACATACATGGCCAACATCTGTCAACACGGTCCTACAGGTGGCATCAATTTGTCCCAGGTTGGCCCATTGGATATCATGATGCTGTGTCACAGTCACCCCCCAGTGACATGTGAGGACAGATGTGCCCCAGGCACCACAGCTCAACGACAGGCACATTCCCAGGGACCCTGTAATGCCACATGGACACTGGCATCACCTGGAGTATCATGTGTACACCACAACAAAACAAACATGACCCCCACAGGTAGTGGCCACACTTGCCATGGCAGGAGAGCCATGGACGTCTGTGACACACACGCACAACATCAGAGTCCATGCACACACAACGTGGATGTGGAGACTGTCTCCCATTGTGCACATGAAATCAGAGACATTGTAAACACTACATGCACAAAGACTGTGGAGGGCCATCACTATTGTGCCACTGGGACACCCTGGCTCAAACATACCATCCCACATGGGACTCACGGGGTATGTGACATGACATACACAAACACCACTGTGAAATGTGACCATGGCACATGCA
Source organism: Calotriton arnoldi (assembly GCA_963921515.1). Classification (NCBI taxonomy): domain Eukaryota; kingdom Metazoa; phylum Chordata; class Amphibia; order Caudata; family Salamandridae; genus Calotriton; species Calotriton arnoldi. Next base: position 19,108 of record CAWUFW010027352.1, on the reverse strand, counting down.
CAGATATGAACAGTTGCACATCACAGTGGTCACGTACACGTAACACCCAGGATCCTGTCCCCATTAACACGTGCACAGCCTGGGGGTGGCTGCCCACAGGTGACACCCACAGGACAACATGTACACCAACATACACACAATAGGAAATGCAGCCTTACATGCCTTATGATAAGGTTTGGACAGGCTGTCGTGATGTAGGTGTGCCCCTCACTCCCTGGGAGCTATCTGTGGCTGGCATATGTCCATCTGAGACAGGCATGCTGACATATGCCAGTCACATGTACAGTGATGCGTTGTACTGCAATGGACCGATCGGTGCCTCCGGCCGGCCCATTGCATTCAATGTGTGCGGGTACGCGTTGTACCCCTGTGCGCGTTGTACTGAAATGGACCGATCGGTGCCTCCGGCCGGCCCATTGCTTTCAATGTGTGCGGGTACGCGTTGTACCCCTGTGCGCGTTGTACTGCAATGGACCGATCGGTGCCTCCGGCCGGCCCATTGCATTCAATGTGTGCGGGTACGCGTTGTACCCCTGTGCGCGTTGTACTGCAATGGACCGATCGGTGCCTCCGGCCGGCCCATTGCATTCAATGTGTGCGGGTACGCGTTGTACCCCTGTGCGCGTTGAACAGCAATGGACCGATCGGTGCCTCCGGCCGGCCCATTGCATTCAATGTGTGCGGGTACGCGTTGTACCCCTGTGCGCGTTGTACTGCAATGGACCGATCGGTGCCTCCGGCCGGCCCATTGCTTTCAATGTGTGCGGGTACGCGTTGTACCCCTGTGCGCGTTGTACTGCAATGGACCGATCGGTGCCTCCGGCCGGCCCATTGCATTCAATGTGTGCGGGTACGCGTTGTACCCCTGTGCGCGTTGTACTGCAATGGACCGATCGGTGCCTCCGGCCGGCCCATTGCATTCAATGTGTGCGGGCACGCGTTGTACCCCTGTGCGCGTTGTACTGCAATGGACCGATCGGTGCCTCCGGCCGGCCCATTGCATTCAATGTGTGCGGGTACGCGTTGTACCCCTGTGCACGTTGTACTGCAATGGACCGATCGGTGCCTCCGGCTGGCCCATTGCATTCAATGTGTGCGGGTACGCGTTGTACCCCTGTGCGCGTTGTACTGCAATGGACCGATCGGTGCCTCCGGCCGGCCCATTGCATTCAATGTGTGCGGGCACGCGTTGTACCCCTGTGCGCGTTGTACTGCAATGGACCGATCGGTGCCTCCGGCCGGCCCATTGCATTCAATGTGTGCGGGTACGCGTTGTACCCCTGTGCGCGTTGAACAGCAATGGACCGATCGGTGCCTCCGGCCGGCCCATTGCATTCAATGTGTGCGGGTACGCGTTGTACCCCTGTGCGCGTTGTACTGCAATGGACCGATCGGTGCCTCCGGCCGGCCCATTGCTTTCAATGTGTGCGGGTACGCGTTGTACCCCTGTGCGCGTTGTACTGCAATGGACCGATCGGTGCCTCCGGCCGGCCCATTGCATTCAATGTGTGCGGGTACGCGTTGTACCCCTGTGCGCGTTGTACTGCAATGGACCGATCGGTGCCTCCGGCCGGCCCATTGCTTTCAATGTGTGCGGGTACGCGTTGTACCCCTGTGCGCGTTGTACCTCAATGGACCGATCGGTGCGCACCCATTGACAATGGGCTTGCCTGGCAACGGACGCGTTTTCGAATATTCGAACGAGTCGGTTGCTGGAAAATCAGTTGGTCACCCACAACAATGTTGCAAAATCATGTATGTCATGAAGTTGAAATTTTGAAGGATGCTGTGGGCGTGTTTTGGTGCTGCTATTCCATGGATTGGCCAGATTCAGAAGATGCAAACGACTTGGACCTATCACTTTGGACACAAGGGACAGTATCTGCCTCTCCAGCACATATATATTGCTGCATGTTCCCCTGAGAGCCCACTTGCCTGCACTACATGCTCCAGGACGACATCTGCCACTGCACTGCTGCTGTCTCTGCCCCTCTGGACCCTGCAATGGCACGTACTGTGGAGAGAGCCCCAGCCTTCAGCCTTGAAGAGAACCAGGCCCTGCTGGACAGCCTACTTCCACAGTACAGCAAGCTGTATGGGACACCAGGGGAGCAGGTGAGTGTTCTGTGCACTGCCTTTCTGAATGTGCATTTTGTCTGACTAGCAAGGCTGAGAGTCAGCACACCACTGGCTAGCAGGCTCACTGAGTAGTTGTCACCCCCCATAGTGTGTAGTGACTTGCACTGGACAGGTATGGTGCAGTGACAGTGCTTCTGAACAGGGTTTTACTCCCCATGCAATGATACCATGTAGTGACTTCTGGAAAACTGTCCATGGGCAGCCGTGCACTGCCTGGGTACACCATGTGCCCCTGTGATTGCGACATGTATATGCAACTGTGTCATGCACGGATATGTTGCATGTGTAGTAATGGCCTTATCACTTTGTCATCCTGACAGGCTTCTGCCCATCGGAAGCATGAGATCTGGAAGGACATCGTCCGGGCTGTCCGGTCCGTGGGGGTCTACAAGCGCCGGATCCGCAACTGCCAAAAGAGGTGGCAGGACCTTCGGGGCTGGACCCGGAGGATTGCACGGGTCCAGCTGAAGCTGTCGCCTCCTCGCAGGAGGGGCGGAACACGGACCCTGACCCCCCACATGCTCAGGATCCTGGCGGTGGTCTTTCCAGACCTGGATGGGCAGCTGAAGGCCAGAGAGCAGCAAGGAGGGGGTGAGTCAAAGACTGCACTGTGTACTCTGTCTAACATGCTATGTGCCCTCCTCGGGCCAGGTTGAACTGCCACAGTACAGCAGTCATGTTGTCCAGGAGCCATGTCCCTCTATTGTGCACTGCCCACTCCTCATCTGATACCCAGGTGTGGCCCTTACATGCAGGGAATTCTGTCACTTAGGACTGTGTCCTTGCAGTTTGCTTGACTCAAGGTGGGAGACAGCATCTGTTTCCCTGACTCTGTGGTGGGCATCATGGGTGGGTCCATTGCTTACACAATGCCTGTATTCTGACATGTATTCAGCGTGTTACTTTGATCTGTGGTCCAATTGCTGAGCTGATCCACCACATGTGGCTGGGGTACCTGGCACACACCCATGCTGCGGGTGGGAACAATGTTTGGGCCCCAGGAGTATGTATATGACGTGTGTCACACATACTTAGCCAGCTGCCTACAGTCCAGGGCTCATCCCTCATTCATGTGGGGCTGGACAGTCATGCCTACTCCAGGCCATACAATACACTCTGTACTCCCACTCCCGTGTATCAGAGGACACATTGTGCACAGTGATTTGACCCCTCAGGTGTCTGCCTCTGTGTCAGTGTGCTGTGGATTAGTCGCCAGGACTGCTGTGGAGTTTCTTGGTAGGGGCTCAGCATGCCACTGGAGATGTGACCATAGGAGACGATACTTGTGTGACACATAGGTGTCTGATCAGCTGCCCATGCAGACTGGGGCATGTAAATGTGAAGTTCAGGCAGCTGTTCCCCATGCACAGCAGAGTGTGAGGGGCTCAGGTTCAGAGGGTAGTGTCACAGGTCTCCCATATGTCCAATAGGTATGACCTGGACAGATGAGGGTTAAGAGGATGTGTTGTGGGGGGATGTACATGTGCACTTGTGCAGCTCCAGGACTTGCATTCCCCATGACCTACTATTGTGACACAGTGCAGAGTGTTGTTGTCTGGCTGCAAAGTCATACATCACTGAGACAGTGATGTATGACTTTGCAGTCATGCCTCCGCCATGGCATGTGTCTACTGATTGGTGATCCTGCAGGGGAGTGACATGTGCTACATGCACACCATAGTGGCGCTGGCTATCAGGACATGGGTGCATCATGGTGTCTGTCGCTGGTATGCATCACATGCATTTCCTATTTGACTCTGGGCATCCCTTACATCCGTAAACCTGTACTGACTCAGTGGCAAGAGCTGTGATGTGTCCACACCGTGTCCTCTGCACTGTCCAACTACTGTGTACTTGGTGCATGTGTCAACACTGGGGTGTTGCAATCCAACAGACACCAGACAGATGGGTGCAAGGCCATGTGGGATGTGAGTGCCATGCTTGGCATCAGACTGACAATTGACTTCTCCTGTTCAATTAGTGCACTTTTAGCAATGTACAACTAATGATGCCAGGGCTTGCTCTGTGATGTGCTGTGCTCACAGTGGTGTGTGCGTTATGTGCAGGTGACTGATGTCTGTCTGTTTCCCCATTGTTTGCAGATACATCCACGGCCACGGAAGGGGACAGCTCCACGGACCAGGAGGAGCCGGAGAGCCAGACTGGGTCAGCAGCCGAGGAGTGGTCGGAGGGACCCAGTGGCACGGAGGGCGAGGGGAGCCACACCGAGGAGTCCTCAGCAGCATCCACCTCAGCTGAGGACCAGAGCAACTTGGAGGATGACTCCCTTGTGGAGGCGGGTGTCAGCAGCCACCACACCCCAGCTAGTGTTGCTGTCCCCGCCACCACCAGCACCACCACCGCCCTCCCATCGGCTCCCATTCCCCAGGTCCGTGGAGGCTCCCATGTCCGGGAGCGTGTCTCCTTTGGGCCAGGCACCGCACCCCCTGCCCCTGTGTCCCCTGCTGCCCTGAGTGAGGAGTCTGTGTACCTCCTTCGCCAGCTCCATGTAGGGCAGACAGCCATGCTGAGTGTCCTCCATGCGCACACCGCGCTGTTGACTCAGCTGGTGTCGTTCATGGAGGGCATCTCATCGGGCATGTCTGACCTACAGAGGGGCAATAGGTCCATGGACTCCTCCCTGACGGCAGCAGTGTCCCTCCTCAAACGGTCCCTCACCCCTCCTGCCTCTGCTCCATCCACACTCCCCAGCACCTTACCCATCCCAGGCACACACACACTGGCACAGGCACACACCAGCACACACACATCCAGCACACTGACACACACGCCAATGACAAAACGCACACGCACGCACATTCAGGGGACTGAAGCCAGACTCACAGGGGATGGGGCCCTGGAACACACACACGCATCCACATGCACTGCGCAGTCCTCAGTTCCCTCTCCCTCCAAAGCACCCTCCCTTGCCTCACCTGCAACCCCAAAGTCACAGCAGCTCTTCCTCTGTGACCTCGGCCTCTTCCCCACCGATGAAGCTGCTCCAGCATCCCGGGGGAAGAGGAAGCCCACCCACACGGAGCAGAGTGCCCTCGCCCCCGGACACCCTCCCCCAGGCGCAGACGGACTGAGGCCCCCACCTGCAAGTCCCCCCGGAGTGCTAAGAGCAAGACCCCGCCACCGCCCTGCAGCTCAGGCACAAGGTCTCCGTCCTCCATCCCTCAGGCCCCCACTGCACAGGTGCCCCCACCACACCCTGCCCCAGGTTCCCCCACCCACAGATATACCATCCCCAAGATGCTCCGGCCTTCTCCCCCTGCCACTTGCTCTCCCAGCACCACACCCCCGCTGCGCTTGTCTGTGCCACTGATGTGGTGAGGGTGTCCCCCCTCTGTCCAACCCACCTTGCCTGTTCCCCATTCTCCTCCCCTGGAGGTAGGCACTGCAGTGGAGTCCACTACCGCCCTGTCTGACTTGGGCACTGCAGTGGCGGACCTGTCCACCCCATCTGCAGGGTCCACTGCAGTTGTGCCGGCACCCACGACATCTGTGTCATGCCCCCCAGTTGTGCCGGCACACACCATGTCAGACACCTCCACTGCAGTTGTCAGTGGCTCTCCAGCACCCACCACCCCTTCCCTGACTCCCCCTGGTGAGCCCTGATCCTGTCCCTGCGGTGCCTGGCCTCCCCCCGGTTGCCCCTCCTAGTGGATTGTCCCTGGTATTGTGCAGGCATGCGTAGGGTGACATCTGCCAGTGTCACCCTGTTTGAACTTTGACAATGGACTGGCCATTGGCCTTTGCTCTAATTTCTTCTGGACGTCGTTATCAAACAACACATATGCTGAATAAAGCAACTTTCTTTTCTCTAGTGCTCATGCTTCAGATGTACATGTTGTTGGTGCAGCTAACCATGCCCTTGCTGCAGTGATGGTGATATCTGGTCTCATGATTATGAAGTGTTACTGTGCAGGAACCCATGTGGTCCAGGGGGAATGTGTCCTATCATGTGGTGTATCCATGTCATCAATAGCAGCATCTGAGGGTGTCATGTGTTCAGTATTTGGCAATGGGTTTCCTACTTACATTGGCAATTTCATATCTGTGGCTTCCACCCCTGCACATCTGTTGTGCCTGCCATCGTTGCATTTGTCTACTTCCCTGACCGTGTTGCCATCTCCAGTGGACATGCAGGTTTGGGCATCAATGGGGAGGGACTCATCCGTGTAGTCAGTGCAACATTGCTATACAAGTGTGTTGGATCTGTGCTGATGATTCCGTTGGCACATCCATGACCAGGCTGATGTGATGGGAGCCCTCATTTGGTGCTAATTGTTGATTGTGTGACCAAGTGCTCAGCTGACATGATGGGGCCCTACTGAGGCAACATATGGCACAGCTTTCCTCACACAGGAGTGGAGTCCCCTCATGGCAGTGTGTACACGTGTGACATTGCCTGCGCCCAAGGTGTGTGTTGTATGTGCATGTCTGTGTGTTCACTTCCATTCATCTGCGCATGCTGTGATCCCTAGTGTTGTACCTGTTTGTGATGCTTGCTGACTTGAGCTATGTTCCCCCAAAGTCTTCTCCCTGTGTTCTCTGTGATGTGGGTGCATGGCACATTACTGGTCATCAGGGTGTCACCCATAGGTGTGTTTGCTGTCAGGGCAGAGTTTGTGTGCTGACGCAGATGGGTCACAGTCAGGTTTCCCTTTGGCACTTGTTGTTTGCCCCTGTCATGTGATTTCCAGTTTGTGTTATCTTTCAGTGATTGTGACACGTTGTGTGTGTGACTGCTGGCACTCCTTAGGGTCCGGGCTGCAATGTTGGTTGTTGTCTATGTGTGTTCTTTGTGGGTGACCTTGGCTTCTTCATTGGTGTGTGACTGTGGCTGGGATCCCATTGGTCGGTGTGGTATTGCCGTCATGTCCATGTACAGCGTAGTGTGCAGTGTGTCAGACATTCAGGAGTCTTGTTGAGTGTCCATGTGTGATGTGTTTCTACACCTTGGTTCCCACCCACCACCCTGGAATAGTCATGGGTGCATGTGCAATGTCACCAGTGCATGTGTACTTCACTGCTGCACATTGTTGGAGGTCGAGGGGTGTGGTCTTGAGTGTGTGCAGATGAGAGTTGTTGCCCGGCTAGTCCCCTGCCTCCATGTTGGCCTTGGCTTACTGGCCATGCTGATTGATTTGTGCTTGTGTAGGTGTGATGGTAGTTAGTTGCTCAGGACACCTGACTGTGGTTCACAGTGTGAACGACATTTAGCTTTGTCATCACAGTGGTATTTTTCTTCAGCCCAGGGTCACCACATTGTGGGGGCCCTGGGGGTGGTGCTGTGGTGTGTCTGTGACTTGCTGTGTCAGTTGTTGTTCCTACGTGCCTGTGTGACATGTGTGTTTTGTGCTCCCTCTCACCTGTCAATGCCTGCTTGCCCACATAGGGGATTTGGATCCATGAGTTACCTTAGTGTGGCAGTGTATGCACATCTGTATGATTGGTATTCAGCTCTCCTCATGTGTTGTGTTGTTGCCTGGGGACACTGGCACCCCCACCCCTCACCTGCTGTGTATGATGACAGTGTTGGTCTGCCTGTTTGTGTTTGTGCATCTGCACCACTGCATTGGCATATCTTGGGTGTGCCATTGGCTGTATGTTGTTTGGTGTGTTTCCCCTGCTGTCCCTGGGACTCCTAGGTCATCGGTCAGCACAGTGATCATGGTTTGTGTGTCCCATTGCTGCCATGGTATGGTATCTGTTCACCTCACATCTGCTGTCTCCACAGGGTATCTGCATTTGTGTGCCCATTGGTGCAAATATGTGGTTCTGCATTCTGATGGTCACTTCTGTCATTGTGTCATTGATGACTGTTGACGGTCTCAGCCCCCATGGGTGTTGTTTGTCTGCACATGGCCAAAGGAATGTTTCATTTGCACTGCAGTATTTGGCTCCCCCAATTTATGTTGCAATGGGACACATACACTACTTTGCCACAGATGAGTTTTTGGTTCTGTGACCAGGAATGATCCATGCAGTTTGGCAGTTGCAGCTCTTTCTTTGTCAACAATTACCTTTTGGTCACTGTGATGATGAGGGTGTAGACCCCATTGCCACAATGGTCAAAATGTGCTTCAGCTATGGACCCCACACTTACCTTTTGGTCACTGTGATGATGGGGGTTTAGACCCCATTGCCACAATGGTCAAAATGTGCTTCAGCTATGGACCCCACACTTGCCTTTTGGTCACTGTGATGATGGGGGTTTAGACCCCATTGCCACAACGGTCAAAATGTGCTTCAGCTATGGACCCCACACTTGCCTTTTGGTCACTGTGATGATGGGGGTTTAGACCCCATTGCCACAATGGTCAAAATGTGCTTCAGCTATGGACCCCACACTTGCCTTTTGGTCACTGTGATGATGGGGGTTTAGGCCCCATTGCCACAATGGTCATGGGCTGCTTGCATTGTGGGTGCCACACACATATATGTGTGGCACATGTGCTAGGGGGTCACATTGTATGTTCAATGTCATGTTCGGTGTTGTAGGCATTTGACACAGCCTGCTCACACGCTTGTCATGGTGGTGGGGGGATGTCTTAATCTTGCATTCCCTAGGTTGTGGTGTGCTTGTTGTGTCATGCATTGTCCATCCTATGAGTGGGGGTGGTAGTAGTGGTAGGCATCCAGCCCCCTGGCTAAGGGTGGTAGTAGTGGTGGGCATCCTGCCCCCCTGGGTGAGGGTGGTAGTAGTGGTGGGCATCCTGCCCCCCTGGGTGAGGGTGGTAGTAGTGGTGGGCATCCTGCCCCCCTGGGTGAGGGTGGTAGTAGTGGTGGGCATCCTGCCCCCTGGCTAAGGGTGGTAGTAGTGGTAGGCATCCTGCCCCCCTGGCTAAGGGTGGTAGTAGTGGTAGGCATCCTGCCCCCTGGCTAAGGGTGGTAGTAGTGGTAGGCATCCTGCCCCCTGGCTAAGGGTGGTAGTAGTGGTAGGCATCCTGCCACCCTGGCTAAGGGTGGTAGTAGTGGTAGGCATCCTGCCACCCTGGCTAAGGGTGGTAGTAGTGGTAGGCATCCAGCCCCCCTGGCTAAGGGTGGTAGTAGTGGTGGGCATCCTGCCCCCCCTGGGTGAGGGTGGTAGTAGTGGTGGGCATCCTGCCCCCTGGCTAAGGGTGGTAGTAGTGGTAGGCATCCTGCCCCCTGGCTAAGGGTGGTAGTAGTGGTAGGCATCCTGCCACCCTGGCTAAGGGTGGTAGTAGTGGTAGGCATCCTGCCCCCGTGGGTGAGGGTGGTAGTAGTGGTAGGCATCCTGCCCCCATGGCTAAGGGTGGTAGTAGTGGTAGGCATCCTGCCCCCGTGGGTGAGGGTGGTAGTAGTGGTAGGCATCCTGCCACCCTGGCTAAGGGTGGTAGTAGTGGTAGGCATCCTGCCCCCCTGGCTAAGGGTGGTAGTAGTGGTGGGCATCCTGCCCCCCTGGGTGAGGGTGGTAGTAGTGGTGGGCATCCTGCCCCCCTGGCTAAGGGTGGTAGTAGTGGTAGGCATCCTGCCCCCCGTGGGTGAGGGTGGTAGTAGTGGTAGGCATCCAGCCCCCCTGGGTAAGGGTGGTAGTGGTGGTGGGCATCTGGCACCCCCTGGCTAAGGGTGGTTGTGGTGGTTGGCATCCAGCCCCCCTGGGTTGGGGTGGTGGCGCGCATTCAGGCCCCTGTGTGCATATGTGGCATTGGTGATGGGCATCCCGCCCCTATGGTGCTGCTGTTGCAAGTATATTCAGATTCCCAGTGTATGTGTGTGATGTGTCGTGTACGTGTTGTATGTGTTTTGTGGTTGGTGTCTGACTTACCTTCTGCGCCGTACGCGTCCGTGCCTGTTCCGGTAGTAGATGTAGAATATTGGTATGATCGGGACGAAGGGATTCATGGTTGGTTCGTGTCGTTCGTCCTTCTCGTTGCTTCGCGTCGTCCTCGTCGCTTGGCTTCGTCCTCGTCGCTTCGCTTCGTCCTCGCCGCTTCGCGTCGTCCTCGTCTGTGCTGTGTTCGTCTCGTAGCCGTGGATCGTGTTGTGGCGCGATTCGGAGCTTATGTGCGCCTCTCCCGGATGCTTTGACGTGCCGTGCGTAGCGACGGGTTCGGCGCGTACGGAAAGCGCATCGTACTTGTCCGGCCGGACGGGGCTGCATTTTCCCTTCCGTGCGACTCGATTCGGCGTTTCCGGATTCGCCTCGGTCGGAGAACAGGACCTGGTTTGGGTGAGTATGGCTCGGCCGGGATTTTTGCTGTTGTGCGCATCGTACTTGCTCGTTCGGTGTGTTGTACGGATCGGTCGGGAAACTGGCTTTCGCATGGCTTTTTTCCCGACCGAATAGTATTGGGTGCGCCTCCGACCGAGATCGGAATCGGCCCCTATGTTGTTACTGATTTATTTTTTACTGTAACGTTCCTGGGCCCATTTTTGGCTAGGGTAGGGGGCACGCAGCCCCCTCCCCTTTTATATACATTCCGGCCCTGGGCGATGGGGTCCTTTAAGGCTCTGGGAGGGTTTGTTGCGTGCCCCCTTCCGTCATTTTCAGCCTCTGCCCCAGGGGAACGGGTTGCTGGTGCATCAGTAAGGCTCGGGAAGTGGGGCATCGCCCTCCCCAACTTACGATATGTGCAATATGCGCCACCCACCCTGTTTTCTTTTTTAAACCTCTGCAAAATTAAACAAAAAAATATAAACGTTTTGGCCTCATCACCAGTCTTAGGGGATCGGAGTATCCCTACCCTGCCCTCTTATTTTTTTCGTACTTTTTTTGTAGCAATCAGAACTGAGTCCCGACTCCTAAGATGGCTGCCACCATTTCATGGTAGATGTGGTGGCAGCCAGTCAGATTTCAGCTTTAGATCTGCGGAGCCTACGTGTCCCTAGATATTTCTGGACAAAGATCGGGCTTTCTGCAAAAATTAGTGTAAATCAGGACAGTGGTTTGGTCCGTTGTTGTGTCTAAAGTTCCTATGGAAAAATAAATGAAGAAACTGCATTTTGTGACACCCCCTTTTTCTCTGCCTCCATTTGACAGATCAAGCCAAAACTTTCCATGTGCAAACTAGTCAAAAAGAAGCACTTTTTTAGAAAGTTTTGAGCAAATTTGTCAAATGACGCCAAAGTTATTAGCAACACATAAAAAGGATTTACTGTGGAAACACAATCCTAACTATAACTATCCAGTGTCGACCTCAACTGAATATACACACATACACATCTACACACACACACACACACACCCATCCATCCATCCCAGTGGCGGTCAACACTCCACTGGGCCTTCTGGATGGTGACAAGTTATTGATAGAGGTAAGCAAGTGGTAAATTGATAGGATGAGGGGAGAGGGAAACTGGTGCTAAGGGAACACTAAAAATATGCATTATCCGAGAGGGATAACGTAAATGATACCAGTAAGCAAGGCACATGAAGGTGCTTAAAATTAGATAAAAAGGGTGCATGCTTAGACACTATGGGCCTACTGATGAGCTCCTTTGCGTTGCTCTTGCTCGATGCAGTGCTGGCAGGTTGCGGTGTAAGCGACAGAGCCGGTTAGCGGGAGCTGGCATCATTTGGCCCAGACTGCTGTTTGGGATGCATCGGTGCATTGTGAAACTTACGAGCTGTCCCCCCAGCCATGATGCAGTCACGGGTTTCGAAGTCAGCAGGCAGCGAATGCGTCGTTGAGACCAGGGTGGTGAAGGGAAGCAAGGCGGTTCCAAGTGTGGTGCCCACAGGTCACAGTGCAAGCAGCAGCTCTGTGGCAGCGGCGGCAGTCGTTGTCATTGGTGAGACCAGGGATGCAGTGCGAGATGCGGCGGTGCCTTCAGGATACGGAGCCAGCGACGGAGTCGGTGACGGAATCGGTTGCTTTTCCCTTCTTCTGTGGCAACTGAAACAGCAGTTCCAGTAGTGCTACCCAGAGTTTGGTGAAGTCTTTGCAGTCCCTGAGACTTCAGAACAGGAGGCAATCTCTACTTCAAGCCCTTGGAAATACTCAGCACAAGTAAAAAAGTTCAGTCCAGTCCTTTCACTGCCCAAGGCAGAAGCAGCAACTGCAGGCCAACCCAACAAAGCAACAACACAGCAAAGGGGCAGTACTCCTCCTGGCAGCTCTTCCAGCTCTTCTTCTTGGCAGGTTCCTTGATTCCAGTGAGTTCTAAAGTTCTGGGGTCTGGGCCCCAATATTTATACTCAAAATTCCATTGTTCTCCCAGGCAGATTGTGTCTTTGCTTAGTCCAAACCAGTTCTGTCCTCTCTGGCCCAGCTTCCTAGCAGGAGGTGGAGACAGCATTGTTCAATGCAGACCAGGCCCATTCAGGTGCAAGGAAATCTCCTCCCACTACTCTAAATGCAGCACAAGTCTATTCAGCCCAGCACTGACTCATCCAGGAACCGCAGGACACACCTTGACCCTCTCAGTGGCTCTCTGAGGAGAATGCACATTCCCAGCTCCTGTCACTTCAAAGCCAGACAGTCAATCCACAAACTCAGCAGAGGCACACAGGATGGCTAAGCAAGAAAATACCTACTTTCTAAAAGTGGTATTTTCAAACACAGAGCATAAAAATCATCTTTGCTAAAAGATGCATTTTTTGCATTCTGAGTCCAGGCATACTATGCTTATAAGATGTTATAAGTAAAACTCCCATTCTACCCTATGGGAGAGATAGTCTTTCCATAGTGAAAAATGAAATGCACAGTAATTCACTACCAGGACATGCCACACACATCATTACATGTCTTACTTTCAACATACACAGCACCCTGCCCACAGGGGTACATTGGGCCTACCTTAGTGGTGATTTATATGTAAGAAAAGGGAAGATTAGGGCCTGGCAAGTGGGTGCACTTGCCAGGTCGACACAGCAGTTATAAACTGCAAGCAGACTCTGCAGTGGCAGGTCTGAGATACCTTTTCAGGGCTACTCATGTGGGTGGCACAATCAGTGCTGCAGGCCCACTAGTAGCATTTGATTTACAGGCCCTGGCACACTCAGAGCACTTTACGAGAGGCTTACCAGTAAATGAAATATGCCAATCATGGAAACACCAATCCATAATAACAATTTACAACAGGAGTACTTGCAGTTTAACACTGAATAGCAGTGGGAAAGTGTGCAGAGACACTAAGCCAGCAAAAACAGAGTCAAAACCGGGAGGTCAGAAAGCAAAAAAACAAGGAAAACACTCCAAAAGATGCCAGGTCTAAAACATGGAAAGGTTATTTTGATTCTTTTTATTCTCTGGCAATGTGTGATTGAAAGGAAGAGCTTTTTGCTCTGCAGATGACTCGAAAAGTGCTATTTAGTTGGTGTTAAATGTTTGAAGGAACTCAAGAGGCAGGAGAGGCTTGGATGATGTCTTTCGTCTGTATACAGTTGACATTTTCAAAAAACCTGACTACATTAACGATAAATAGAACTGAAGCCTGCATTGTATAAACGCTTTGCTATATTGTTCCGAGTGTTTCACCAGAGTTGGCGCAGATAGTGCTGATCTCTAGACACGTGTTTCTGGTTCTTTAACCGTCATCAGTAGAGATTACAGGTTTCAAATTTTGGGGTTTGCTGAGTAGGCTGCCAAACATTACATCAGGTCAAGTACCTCTCACTGGCGCGCGGGTGCTTCATCCACGAGCTCGTCAGCTCAATGACTTACGGGAGTACTTTTAAACAGGAACAGGGGTGGGAGCACACCGCTTCAACCCCCAGCAAGGTTCGCCCCTGGCATTCTGGTAAATGCAGTCTCATGTTGCTTGCTTTACTATAGTGTTCCGAGTGTTTCACCAGAGTTGGCGAAGATAGTGCTGATCTCTAGACACGTGTTTCTGGTTCTTTAACCGTCATCAGTAGAGATTACAGGCTTCAAATTTTGGGGTTTGCTGAGTAAGCTGCCAAACATTACATCAGGTCAAGTACCTCTCACTGGCGCGCGGGTGCTTCATCCACGAGCTCGTCAGCTCAATGACTCACGGGAGTACTTTTAAACAGGAACAGGGGTGGGAGCACACCGCTTCAACCCCCAGCAAGGTTCGCCCCTGGCATTCTGGTAAATGCAGTCTCATGTTGCTTGCTTTGCTATAGTGTTCCGAGTGTTTCACCAGAGTTGGCGCAGATAGTGCTGATCTCTAGACACGTGTTTCTGGTTCTTTAACCTTCATCAGTAGAGATTACAGGCTTCAAATTTTGGGGTTTGCTGAGTAGGCTGCCAAACATTACATCAGGTCAAGTACCTCTCACTGGCGCGCGGGTGCTTCATCCACGAGCTCGTCAGCTCAATGACTCACGGGAGTACTTTTAAACAGGAACAGGGGTGGGAGCACACCGCTTCAACCCCCAGCAAGGTTCGCCCCTGGCATTCTGGTAAATGCAGTCTCATGTTGTTTGCTTTGCTATAGTGTTCCGAGTGTTTCACCAGAGTTGGCGCAGATAGTGCTGATCTCTAGACACGTGTTTCTGGTTCTTTAACCGTCATCAGTAGAGATTACAGGCTTTAAATTTTGGGGTTTGCTGAGTAGGCTGCCAAACATTACATCAGGTCAAGTACCTCTCAGTGGCGCGCGGGTGCTTCATCCACGAGCTCGTCAGCTCAATGACTCACGGGAGCACTTTTAAACAGGAACAGGGGTGGGAGCACACCGCTTCAACCCCCAGCAAGGTTCGCCCCTGGCATTCTGCTAAATGCAGTCTCATGTTGCTTGCTTTGCTATAGTGTTCCGAGTGTTTCACCAGAGTTGGCGCAGATAGTGCTGATCTCTAGACACGTGTTTCTGGTTCTTTAACCGTCATCAGTAGAGATTACAGGCTTCAAATTTTGGGGTTTGCTGAGTAGGCTGCCAAACATTACATCAGGTCAAGTACCTCTCACTGGCGCGCGGGTGCTTCATCCACGAGCTCGTCAGCTCAATGACTCACGGGAGTACTTTTAAACAGGAACAGGGGTGGGAGCACACCGATTCAACCCCCAGCAAGGTTCGCCCCTGGCATTCTGGTAAATGCAGTCTCATGTTGCTTGCTTTGGTATAGTGTTCCGAGTGTTTCACCAGAGTTGGCGCAGATAGTGCTGATCTCTAGACACGTGTTTCTGGTTCTTTAACCGTCATCAGTAGAGATTACAGGCTTCAAATTATGGGGTTTGCTGAGTAGGCTGCCAAACATTACATCAGGTCAAGTACCTCTCACTGGCGCGCGGGTGCTTCATCCACGAGCTCGTCAGCTCAATGACTCACAGGAGTACTTTTAAACAGGGGTGGGAGCACACCGCTCAACCCCAGCAAGGTTCGCCCCTGGCATTCTGGTAAATGCAGTCTCATGTTGCTTGCTTTGCTATAGTGTTCCGAGTGTTTCACCAGAGTTGGCGCAGATAGTGCTGATCTCTAGACACGTGTTTCTGGTTCTTTAACCGTCATCAGTAGAGATTACAGGCTTCAAATTTTGGGGTTTGCTGAGTAGGCTGCCAAACATTACATCAGGTCAAGTACCTCTCACTGGCGCGCAGGTGCTTCATCCACGAGCTCGTCAGCTCAATGACTCACGGGAGTACTTTTAAACAGGAACAGGGGTGGGAGCACACCGCTTCAACCCCCAGCAAGGTTCGCCCCTGGCATTCTGGTAAATGCAGTCTCATGTTGCTTGCTTTGCTATAGTGTTCTGAGTGTTTCACCAGAGTTGGCGCAGATAGTGCTGATCTCTAGAAACGTGTTTCTGGTTCTTTAGCCGTCATCAGTAGAGATTACAGGCTTCAAATTTTGGGGTTTGCTGAGTAGGCTGCCAAACATTACATCAGGTCAAGTACCTCTCACTGGCGCGCGGGTGCTTCATCCACGAGCTCGTCAGCTCAATGACTCACGGGAGTACTTTTAAACAGGAACAGGGGTGGGAGCACACCGCTTCAACCCCCAGCAAGGTTCGCCCCTGGCATTCTGGTAAATGCAGTCTCATGTTGCTTGCTTTGCTATAGTGTTCCGAGTGTTTCACCAGAGTTGGCGCAGATAGTGCTGATCTCTAGACACGTGTTTCTGGTTCTTTAACCGTCATCAGTAGAGATTACAGGCTTCAAATTTTGGGGTTTGCTGAGTAGGCTGCCAAACATTACATAAGGTCAAGTACCTCTCACTGGCGCGCGGGTGCTTCATCCATGAGCTCGTCAGCTCAATGACTCACGGGAGTACTTTTAAACAGGAACAGGGGTGGGAGCACACCGCTTCAACCCCCAGCAAGGTTCGCCCCTGGCATTCTGGTAAATGCAGTCTCATGTTGCTTGCTTTGCTATAGTGTTCCGAGTGTTTCACCAGAGTTGGCGCAGATAGTGCTGATCTCTAGACACGTGTTTCTGGTTCTTTAACCGTCATCAGTAGAGATTACAGGCTTCAAATTTTGGGGTTTGCTGAGTAGGCTGCCAAACATTACATCAGGTCAAGTACCTCTCACTGGCGCGCGGGTGCTTCATCCACGAGCTCGTCAGCTCAATGACTCACGGGAGTACTTTTAAACAGGAACAGGGGTGGGAGCACACCGCTTCAACCCCCAGCAAGGTTCGCCCCTGGCATTCTGGTAAATGCAGTCTCATGTTGCTTGCTTTGCTATAGTGTTCCGAGTGTTTCACCAGAGTTGGCGCAGATAGTGCTGATCTCTAGACACGTGTTTCTGGTTCTTTAACCGTCATCAGTAGAGATTACAGGCTTCAAATTTTGGGGTTTGCTGAGTAGGCTGCCAAACATTACATCAGGTCAAGTACCTCTCACTGGCGCGCGAGTGCTTCATCCACGAGCTCGTCAGCTCAATGACTCACGCGAGTACTTTTAAACAGGAACAGGGGTGGGAGCACACCGCTTCAACCCCCAGCAAGGTTCGCCCCTGGCATTCTGGTAAATGCAGTCTCATGTTGCTTGCTTTGCTATAGTGTTCCGAGTGTTTCACCAGAGTTGGCGCAGATAGTGCTGATCTCTAGACACGTGTTTCTGGTTCTTTAACCATCATCAGTAGAGATTACAGGCTTCAAATTTTGGGGTTTGCTGAGTAGGCTGCCAAACATTACATAAGGTCAAGTACCTCTCACTGGCGCGCGGGTGCTTCATCCACGAGCTCGTCAGCTCAATGACTCACGGGAGTACTTTTAAACAGGAACAGGGATGGGAGCACACCGCTTTAACCCCCAGCAAGGTTCGCCCCTGGCATTCTGGTAAATGCAGTCTCATGTTGCTTGCTTTGCTATAGTGTTCCGAGTGTTTCACCAGAGTTGGCGCAGATAGTGCTGATCTCTAGACACGTGTTTCTGGTTCTTTAACCATCATCAGTAGAGATTACAGGCTTCAAATTTTGGGGTTTGCTGAGTAGGCTGCCAAACATTACATCAGGTCAAGTACCTCTCACTGGCGCGCGGGTGCTTCATCCACGAGCTCGTCAGCTCAATGACTCACGGGAGTACTTTTAAACAGGAACAGGGGTGGGAGCACACCGCTTCAACCCCCAGCAAGGTTCGCCCCTGGCATTCTGGTAAATGCAGTCTCATGTTGCTTGCTTTGCTATAGTGTTCCGAGTGTTTCACCAGAGTTGGCGCAGATAGTGCTGATCTCTAGACACGTGTTTCTGGTTCTTTAACCGTCATCAGTAGAGATTACAGGCTTCAAATTTTGGGGTTTGCTGAGTAGGCTGCCAAACATTACATAAGGTCAAGTACCTCTCACTGGCGCGCGGGTGCTTCATCCATGAGCTCGTCAGCTCAATGACTCACGGGAGTACTTTTAAACAGGAACAGGGGTGGGAGCACACCGCTTCAACCCCCAGCAAGGTTCGCCCCTGGCATTCTGGTAAATGCAGTCTCATGTTGCTTGCTTTGCTATAGTGTTCCGAGTGTTTCACCAGAGTTGGCGCAGATAGTGCTGATCTCTAGACACGTGTTTCTGGTTCTTTAACCGTCATCAGTAGAGATTACAGGCTTCAAATTTTGGGGTTTGCTGAGTAGGCTGCCAAACATTACATCAGGTCAAGTACCTCTCACTGGCGCGCGGGTGCTTCATCCACGAGCTCGTCAGCTCAATGACTCACGGGAGTACTTTTAAACAGGAACAGGGGTGGGAGCACACCGCTTCAACCCCCAGCAAGGTTCGCCCCTGGCATTCTGGTAAATGCAGTCTCATGTTGCTTGCTTTGCTATAGTGTTCCGAGTGTTTCACCAGAGTTGGCGCAGATAGTGCTGATCTCTAGACACGTGTTTCTGGTTCTTTAACCGTCATCAGTAGAGATTACAGGCTTCAAATTTTGGGGTTTGCTGACTAGGCTGCCAAACATTACATCAGGTCAAGTACCTCTCACTGGCGCGCGGGTGCTTCATCCACGAGCTCGGCAGCTCAATGACTCACGGGAGCCATCCTGTGTGCCTCTGCTAGGTTTGTGTATTGACTGTCTGGCTTTGGAGTGACAGGCGCCTGGGATGTGCATTCTGTTCAGACAGCCACTTGGGGGCGGGGGGTGAGGTGTGCCATGCTTTTCCAGGGTGAGTCAGGGCTGGGCTGAATAGACCTGGGCTGCTTTCAGAGTAGGGGGAGGAGATTTCTTTCACACCTTAATGGGCCTGGTCTGCCTTGTACAATGCTGTCTCCACCCCGTGCTGGGCAGCTGCACCATAGAGGACAGAACTGGTTTTGGCTGGGCAAAGAGCTTCCCTGCCACCAGAGAACAAAGGATTTTGAGCTATAAAGAGTGGGGCCCGGACCACAGACTTTTAGATTACTTCTGGGATTCAAGAGGAACCTTTGCCAAGGAGAAGAGCTGGAGAAACTGAGGAGAAGTACTGCCCCTTTGCTGTGTGCTGTCTGGGGTTGCCCTGCAGTGGCTGTTTCTGCCAAGGAAAGGACAATGACTTTACTGTGTGCCTTGTCCCCTGCTTGAGGAAGACCTCTAAGGGCTTGAAGTAGAGCTTGCCTCCTGTTCTGAAGTCTCAGGGACACAAAGACTTCGCCCCAGTCCCCCTGAACTCCTTTTTTT